>JAJIBD010028600.1:0-37285 GCA_021461705.1 Cryptotis parvus
GAGCCAACAGGCTCTGGTTTAGAAAGATGTGGATGTTGTGCCTCTCTACCACCTATGTGTCCAAGACCTCTGATTCTTGCCCCTATTTTATCTCCAGTCCACCTCTTCTTGCTTCTCCTCTCCAGTTTCTCCTATCATGGCCTTTTCATTTCTGTAATCTAGGGACATGGGTTTCCTTTTTTTTTTTTTTGCGTTTTGGGTCATGTTGGAAGACAGGTTTAGCTAACCTGGGAGTTTTGTTGTTTTGCCCACTCCCAGCTTAATCTATTTAATTCAAGGTTCATTCTAATGAGCCCTCTCTTCTATGTAAACACTGCTAGAGGGTGTGGCAGTTACAGAAGTCACCTTGATTGAATAACTCTGACTTATACATCTACTAAGACTTCTATGTTTTCTAGATTGGGCACAGTCTCTTTATACCCACTGCACCCAGCGTGGGACAGTTAGAATTTACCAGGAGACTACCACCCTGGCTACTCTGAGACTATAGGAAGGATCATACTAGTTTGCCTTAAGCAGGTGAGTGTGACCCTTTCAGTACGAGAACAAGATACTCAGAATCACCCTGGTGCAGATAGTAATAAGAAGGACCTTGTGGGTACCATCTAGATTACAATAAGCTCATGAAGTTAAGATGTATTACTTTATACCAGCCCTCTCTCTCTGCAGTGTTTCACATGAGAATCTGGGGATTAGTCCTTGGCATAACCTTTGTTTATACCTGCAATAGGGTGTGGCACTACACTCTGTTTAGAGTTCTTTGTTGACATGGCCCTCCCGATTGGATTACTTTGGTGTATATAAGGGGCTAACTTGAGACCACTTCACGCTTCAACTTTTACCTTTTGGGCCTTTTAGTTTTTGGCTTTTGTCTCCTGTGGCTTTTGTCTCCTCGGCCTTTTGATTTTGGCTTTTGGCTTTTTGCTCTTGGGCCTTTTGCTCCTTCTTCTAGGTAGGACTCAGCTCAGGTGAGATCCTTTCTCTTTGGTGGGAGATTTAGGCTCTTTTGTATGGTCTTAAGTTTGGACCAGAGCTAAAGTTTGTTCATTATATTGGAGTGCTGTGGAAGAGCTTTTGTACTATTAAAAGCCTTTTTTGGAACTGTACCGGACTTGTGAGTTTCCATCTATTCTCCCGGCATCCTCGGAGGTAGAAGAGAACTTCTGTCCTGACACTGTCGGGGACCCAGGCGGCGTTCCCGACAGGGTCACAGCCAGCAATGCTCAGGGATTTCTCCTGGCTCTGCACTCAGGAATTACTCCTGGTGGTGCTCGGTGGACCATATGGGATGCCGAGGAGGATCGAACCCGGGCTGACATGGGCTGGCTGCGTGCAAGGCAAACGCCCTACCCGCTGGGCTATTGCTCAGGCCCCAAGGGTTTCCCATCTTTAATACCATCTTTTCCCTTGTCATGTTTTTCTTGTACCACAGCTAAGTGAGAGTCTATTTTTGTCTTACTTCACTTAACATGGTATCCATCAGTTACATTCAAGTTGTAGAAAATTGCATGATTTTATTATTCCTTGTGGATGCCTAGTCTTCCATTGTGTTTATATACCATACTTTCATTATCCAATACTCTGTTTTTTGGACATTTGGGTTGATTTCGTAGTTTAGCTATTATACTAAGTGCTGTACAGTTGCCCTTTAAACCAGGATTCTTTAATCTTTTTACATCTGTGGACTGGCACCTGTCCTGTATACTGTTTAATAGACCAAGAGTATAACCAAGGTCATTGACCAATGCTTTTTAATCCTTTTTACACTTGAAGATAAGCATCAGCCTATGGCTCCTTGGTTGGAGACCACTGTTCGAGACTATAATCTGTGTTTGGTTCTTTCAGTTTTAGAAAACATTTCTGCATTGTCCGGGAAGTTGCTGAGATCATTGACACTTCTGCGTGATATGTTGGTCCTAAGCACAGGTTGGCTGGACTTCCTTGCTCCTAATTCCTAAGGTCAGTTAGAGAAAATGAGGAGTCACAGGAACTTCATAGTGAGATAAGAGCCAACAGTAGCACTCTCATCCTCATGCAGCTCTTCAAATTAATCTCTGATCAATGTACATAGATTTTTTTTGACCATCAACACACTATTCAGAGGGCTTGCGTGAGGCACAAGCAAGCTGTTCATGGCACTGGTGTGTGGGTTGGATGGAATTTTGGTGCTACTTGGGTGCTCTCAGTATATGTTGATAAGCAGTATAAAAAAGTAAGGAAAAAACTCCACAACTACTCTAACACAGTTGTTATTTTTCAATAGTCCCATCTTCTATGAGTATATCCACAATGTACATATTTTACAACTTGTAACTATACTGTACATGCAATTTATAATACTCTCTTCATTTCCTATTTAGCTACACTTAGAGGTTTCAGAGCCATTGTTTTAAATGACTGATTAATATAGTAATTAAAAATACTGAAAATAAAATTATGATCTATAATTCTAAAAAAGACCTGGGCCCTTCGAAAGCAGGATGAGAATGGTATTCGGGTTTCCCAAAGAGGAATTGAAAGAGCTATGCTTGGAATATCACGCCTCACTCAAGTGAAAGAAGGAATCTGGAGCTCCGACCTCCATTGCTGTTCCAGAGTCAGGGATGCTGTCTCGTTGCCAAGGCATCGAAAATCAGATGGGCTGGACATGTAATGAGATTTGGAGACGACTGCTGAACTAGAGCTGTTACCGACTGGATCCCACGGGATGTCAAAAGATCACGTGGCTGCCCACCTACAAGATGGTCAGACTTCTTCGTCAAGACCCTGAACTAACGGTTTGAGGCTCTTTGTATTCTTAAAGTAACCAGATGCCATTGGGCTACACTGGCACGTGATAGGTCAAATGGCAATATTACTGGCTCGCGCTTGAGCAAGTTGACGAATAATGGGATGTCAAGTGATCAAGTGACCAAGTTCTAAAAAATTGGATTGTATTATTTCCTGAAACATTCTGTGAAACTTAAAAGCATAGTTTCACATCTCTCTCTAAAGTACAATGATGTCAGCTTGGTTTGAGTTTATCAGTTCTTACAATCATGACAGCATTGGATGTTACCATCAAAACATTTTCTGTGGTTAATTTGTAGGTGTAGATGATGACTTTTGTCCATTGTTTAAATGTGACAATATCAGCTACTGCAAAGTGAAACAAAGTACTCAACATTTCCTTACAAATCTTTTAATCTCTGAATAACTTGTCAAAGGATCGAATTTTCTATGCAGCCTAGGTCAGTAATGAGAAAAATGAAACGACTCTGAGATGAATAATACTGTCATAGTGATAGTGAGTGCTTTCCTGTGGATTTTGTTTCACTTGTTATGGAGGGATTTAAGGCTTCAGACTGAACACTAGAGGGTACTGGTGGCTACCAAATAACTGCTCCCCTCCACTTCCCCTAGGATTATCTCTGGGAAACTGCCCATGAACTATGCAGGTGGCCCTTCCGGAGAATGCTGTTTGCCTGATCCTCAGACATGACAGTTTCAGATTTATAAGAGGGCTCTTCACCCCTTGGAGATGGGCATGCCTTTTATTTTTTTTTTCTCCTGATAATACACTCCTTGGGTACTTTCTGGAACAAAGCTAGAAAAGGGGCCAGAGATGCAGTATGGATTCGGTCTGATCTTAGCACCATCTATGGTTTTCAAAGCCCTTCTGGGGTGACGCCTGAGCGTGAACACAGCACTCTGTCCCCTCCCCTCTAAAAGACAGCTAATGAGTTTTCAGTGGAGGATACCCTGAGGCTCCCAGAGTGGGTTTTGCTCTCACAAAATGCTGGGGGGGTAGGATCTGGATATACACACCCCACAGCCAGCAGGGATCAAGCAAATGCAGGAAGCTAAACCCCATCCTTAGCTGAACCCCCGTCCTTAGCGTTGGAGAACTACACAGTCCTTTTGTCTGGGAGAGTGACAGGACTGGGATCAAAGGCAGGCCAAGAAGGCAAGGAACCTGGCTGGGATGCAGGCTCCTGGGAAACACGGAAACATGAGAAACAGCCTGGAGTCCTGGAGGCAGGAATTGATCCTCTTCTGGGTAGAGGGAAAGCAACGGGGCCTGTCAGTATTTCTATTCCCTCAAAGCCTTTGCATTAGCCCTGAGGAGGGCTCGTGAGTCAAACACCACCGTGCCCAGGTTTCTGGGCAGGAAATGAAGTCCAGGGCAGTGGTGAGATAGAGCCTGAACTGCGCTACTGTGGGGTCCTGGGGGCGTCACCTGTGGGCTGGGGACAGCACCTTCCAGAAACTCACCCTTTGTCCAGAGCCCAGCTCTTTCTGAATTCTGGCTCATTTTCTCTTGGACTTGTCACAGACAAATTCAGGTTTCTTCCACATTCAGGCGACACCCCTCCAGTTACCTGCCATCTCTTGGAGGCAGACTTGGTCTTTATCTTTCTTTCTAATATCCAGAAAGATGCATCTTTGTAGCAGCAAGAGACTGGAAATGATCCTGAACATCTTGGCTGTTTACATGAATTTTGGTTTAGCAAAAGATTGGCTATTAAAAAATAGTCCAAAACAGTTTTTGAAAATTTATTTGATTATTTAGAAAAAAGTTTCCAGATACAATTTAAGTGAAACAATAAGGAATCAACCTGCATTTAAGGTATGATTCCAATTAAACAGCACTAAAGCTCCTTATATGAATGGCTCCAGGGAATTGGTCCAAGATGTTAATGGTGTTCATCTCTGGGGTGGCAGTTTGGAAAACTTGAATTTTTTTTTTGTCCTTAAATGTCCTTAAAGCAACTCCAAATGTTATTAAGTTTCAAAATAAAAAGGGGTTATATTATTGTATATTTGTCTTGCTTTTTCTACTTCCTCTGATTACTTCATCTCATTAACTAATCCTGTATTCCACCCAGCATTCCTCCATCTTTCCAGAAGTTGTTCTTTTCAGGGTTACAAAGATAACGGCTCATTTACTTCTTTGTTCACTTTTTTTGCCAGGGATCCAATCCCAGGGCCTCACACATGCCAAGAAGATGACCGCTTATTTTTCTTTCTTTCTTTTTTCTTTCTTTCTTTCTTTCTTTCTTTCTTTCTTTCTTTTCTTTCTTTCTTTCTTTCTTTCTTTCTTTCTTTCTTTCTTTCTTTCTTTCTTTCTTTCTTTCTTTCTTTCTTTCTTTCTTTTTCTTTTTCTTTCTTTCTTTTCTCTTTTTCTTTCTTTCTTTCTTTCTTTCTTTCTTTCTTTTTCTTTCTTTCTTTCTTTCTTTCTTTCTTTCTTTCTTTCTTTTTCTTTCTTTCTTTCTTTCTTTCCTTCTTTCTTTCTTTCCTTCCTTCCTTCTTTCTTTTTCTTTCTTTCTTTCTTTTCTTTCTTTCTTTCTTTCTTTTTCTTTCTTTCTTTCTTTCTTTCTTTCTTTCTTTCTTTCTTTCTTTCTTTCTTTTCTTTCTTTCTTTCTTTCTTTCTTTCTTTCTTTCTTTCTTTCTTTCTTTCTTTCTTTTCTTTCTTTCTTTCTTTCTTTCTTTTCTCTTCCTTTCTCTCTCTCTCTCTCTCTCTCCTCCTCTCCTCTCTCTCTCTCTCTCTCCCTCCCTCCTCCTCCCTCCTCCCCTCCCTCCCTCCTCCTCCCTCCCTCCCTCCCTCCCTCCCTCCCTCCTTCCTTCTTCCTTCCTTCCTTCCTTCCTTCCTTCCTTCCTTCCTTCCTTCCTTCCTTCCTTCCTTCCTTCCTTCCTTCCTTCCTTCCTTCCTTTCTTTCTTTCTCCATCTACTTCACTGTCTCCTAGACATTTCTACCAGGGATTTACTAGAACATTGAAAGAGGGAGTCTCAGTTTACCTTTGCCAGCTGCTGTGAGCAGTCTCAGTTTTTGCTGGCCCATCCTTTTGTTTTTGACCTCCTGCAAATTCCTGGGATTTTCTGATAAACAGGGAGTTAACTTTTGTCCACCATAAAACTCTGTCCCAGAGTTTAGGCTTACAGGGAGTCTAAGATAAGGGAAAATACCTAAGGCAAGTGATCAGAAAAGGGTCTAATAGATCACTGCATCCTCAGTAACACTTGCCAAATGCCCAATTTTCATTTAAAAGTATTTACAGGAAAACACTATCTTTAACTTCCCCTCATTTCCAGTGACCCAAAGACTCTGTTTTCCTATGAAATCCTCCCCCTCAAAAGAGTGATAGCTAACTAAGTCCTACACTAAGTTCCTTCCCCTACAGGGAGCTCCCTTTCCTTTCTCTTCTACTTTCTAGTAAACTTTTCTGCTTTCCAATTTTGAGTCTGAGCATCCTTATTGCTCAATATTTTTATTCTTGAAAATATTAAAGAACCTGGTAATCACGAATGAACAGAGGCCCACCATTACCACTCCAGCATCATCTGCATAAATCTCAGTCCCCAAGGATCCAAAATAGATTTTTTTTTTTTGCTACACTTGGTGATGCTCAGAACTACTGCTGGCTCTGTGCTCAGAGATCACTCCTGACTGTGCTCGGTGGATCATATGTGGTGGGTCAGCCCTTTATTATTCTTTTTTTAACTGTGAAAATATACTTTATTTTCTACACAGGACATATTAAATGTCAAATAACTTGTGTTTTTTTAAAGTTGTTTCATAATGATTATAAGGTTATCAGTAAGTATTCAAGAAGGTTATCAGTAAGTATCCAAGAAGCATACCCATGGATCCTTACATACTAGACATTGTGATACTAGATAAACAAAACATGTTCTTTAGATCTTTACACTCAAGCAAAATATAGTTTTTACATATTTTATTATACCACCGTGAGATATACAATTACAAATATATTCATATTTGAGTTTCGGTCATACAGTGTTCCAGCACCCATTCCTCCACCAGTGCCTATCTCCTACCACCAATGTTCCCGGTTCCCTCCCCCTCCCCCAGTGTTGGGCGCGCTGTCGGGGTCCCCGACAGTGCCGGGAAGCGAGTTCCCTTCTACCTCCAAAGCCGGCAAGGAATGGTTGAAAACTCAGGAATCCAATGCAGTTTTAAAAGGGTTTACTTATCACAGGTTCAGGCATACAAATCAGCAAAAGGAAAAGCCCGGTGCTTAGGATTCCAGGCTAGAACCCCAGCCACGTGTAGGCCAAGATGGCGGCTACCACGTGTAAAGGCCTTGTAAAAGGAGAAGAAGACAAGACTTCCAAGAAGGGTGAGCGCTCACAAAGAGAGAGCCCACAAAGAAGCGTGGGAGAGAGGAAACAGGCTAGTTTTATACCCCTGCCACTCAGACCTTCCTCCCACTGTTATGGAAAGCAGGGAGGGTCAAATGCCCTTAGGTAATCCCTCCCTGCACCTCACCTAGGCCCTTTAGTATGCTAATGTTTTGAGCCAAGATCTGCCTGGAAATGCCTTTATAGGGTAGAGAAGGGGGTTTCTGAGATGGCATGTCTCCGTACCAAAGACTAATACTAATGCCAGTTAAATATTTCTCCAAGCCTTCACAAGTCTCTTCTACTTCATTGTAGTTTTGTATTTTAGTTGCCTTTGAGTATATCAGGGAGCCATGCTTGTTTGCTTGGAAGCAAACAGCATTTCTCTCTGGTCTAATTACTTAGGGTCCTACGTGGCCAGGCTAATATGCTGGTAAGATCTAGCTAGTCCCACGATGATTGTGGTAGCATGGGAGAATATTTATACCAGCTAGTACAGCATACATGGTCAGATAAACTGCCACATTTAGACTACCCCCCTTATCTACGAAGTGATTTGCAGGTGGCAATTCAGAGCAGATGCAGTGGCCCTTAGGAGTCCTGCAACACCCCAGCCTGCCTCCATGGCAGGTTCTTTATTTCTAATATTCTTTTTTAATTGTCTCAATTTCTCCTTATTCTTCTTCCCCAACCAAAATCATTTTTTTATTTTCCAGTTTCAGAGCAGGACACTGCATTATTCTCATAGATCTGGACTTGAAATTGCAGGTCCAGTCTAATTCTTTCTTCTTCCTCCTGGTTGCTTATGCCCATTCACTCAGAGCTGGGGTTTTCTTTCATAAAACCTCATTCAGCCATTGATCAATGAGGCCATTCCTTTGTTTAACATAGCTGCTCATGGCGGTGGTTTCCACAGATGCTCCCGGTCCGAGACTCAGGTCCTATGGAGAAATTCCCAAGTTGAACTGTCTCTTGTCTGCTCCACATTCATCAGTTTCTGGTGAAAGGACTAAAGAACCGCAGCTCAGCTCTGACAAGGAGCCCATGACCTCCTCTGGGTGTTTCAACCACCAAAGATTTCCTGAGGTTTTCTTAGATCTTTTGGTTTCTTTTTTTTTTTCTTTTTTTTTTTTTTTATCTTTTGGTTTCATGACCTGTTCTTCAGTCTTAAACTCTGAGCTTTAGGCAGCCTGACCAGGCTTTGTTCCACACCCCTTCCACTGAGAGCTCACTTTGCTGTGACTTCAGGAAATCACAGGTTCGTAAAGGATGAGGCTTTTCCCAGCAAGTTTCTTCCACCTATTAATATTTATTTTATGTTTTTGAGCTTTTGGGATCACACCTGATTGTGCTTGGAGGCTTACTGCCATCATGAATCACTCTTTCTGAGGAAACCACAGGGGAAAAAACATCAGCGAACTAATATGGCCCAAGTTTAGTCCTGCATTTTCTCTCTGGATCTTTCCCCAGTCCTGTTCATTTCTTCTAGGATCTCAGCCTAGCAGCAGACACCTTGCTCTTTCCCATGCCTGGTCTCCTGGGCATTAATTTCCTTTTCCTCTCACTTAAAGTAGATACATCACATCTTTCATTAGCTGCATTAATAAGGCAGAATTTTTTTTTTTTTTTTGGGTCACACCCAGTGATGCTCAGGGGTTACTCCTGGTTCTGCCTTCAGGAAATATTCCTGTAGGTGCTTGGGGGACCATGTGGGATGCCGGAGATGGAACCCGGGTAGGCTGTGTGCAAGGCAAATGCCCTACCTACTGTGTCATTGCTCTACCTCTGAAGTAGAAATTTTCTTTTTTTTTTTTAAAAAAGTTTTATTTATTTATTTATTTATTTATTTATTTGTGGTTTTTTGGGTCACACCTGGAGATGTTCAGGTGTTACTCCTGGCTCTGCACTCAGAAATTACTTCTGGCAGTGCTGGGGGACCATATGGGATGCCAGGGATTGAACCTGGGTCAGCTGCTTGCAAGGCAAACAGCCTTCCTGCTGTACTATCACTCCAGCCCCTGAAGCAGAAATTTTTAAAAGGAATTTTTCTGATGGATAAAAGTGAGTAACTCTAAGAAAACGATAAGGAACCTATGTCGATAGTGAAATGGTGGCACTATTCTGTCTTCTAGGATCTGTCAGGTTTCCGTGCTATGTCAACCACTGCTCTGAGCTGACATGGCAGTGCAATCAAGAACTTGTGTAGATGAGGGTCATTCTGTGGGGAGATATGTAAGAAACACCTCATGGAGGCTGGAGATAGCACAGAGCTTAAACCACTTATCTTGAGTGCAACCAGTCCTGCGTTTGATTCTTGGCATTACAGTTTTCTCAGGATACCACCTGTGAAGCTCTGCAGGTCCCTGACTGTCAAAATAAAGCAAAGCAAAACCAAACTCAAGAAACAAGCTATCAGATACACCGGGGAAATGCTTTGGAGGAAAATGAAGTCGGTAGCAGGAATGGGGAAGTCAGGTTACATGATTGCTATTTCATGTGTTCAAGAGAGATTTCTTAATCAGCTGTATTCAATGAGCTTTAATAAGCAGAGAGCTGGAGGGATATGGGGATGCTGAAGGAGAGTGGATTGTGGGTGGAGAGCAAGTCACTGGGAAGGACTATATTCGTGAGGTTCGGGAGTAGTGTGGAGGTGGGGAGAGGCCGCCTCTCCTACCTTTCTTCTCCAGAATTTCCTGGCTTCATTCCACCCCACCTCCGACCTATCATTGAATTGCTTCTTCTAGGAGAATGAACACACTCCTTCCAGATGAGGGTTTGGTCATCAGATCGTCATGGTGGCATGACCATGATGGCCTTGGCCCAGAGTGGAGAGAGCCTCAAGGACTGTGACTCACTCTGAGAGTTTCCATCATCAGCGCTGGACAGTCAGCCCATCCATTATCTGCAGTGTGTCTCATTCTGCTGAAGCCCTTTAGCTCATCTCTCTTCATCAAGTTGACTTTCGCTTTTCTTCCTTTTTCTGAGCCCCCTGGGACTGTCTGCTGCATCACCTTCTTATGTGCTCATTGTCCCATACAAGGCCATTTGCAGATACCATTAACACGCCATTTACACTCTCCTGCATCACTAATAAAAATGTTAAATGAGTCAGAACCTGACATAGAGTGCTATTGCCATCTGCAGTCAGCTGACATTTGTCATTACCACACTGAAAGGCCTTTTAAACAGAAACCAGACCCTACCTTGGTAGGTGTCTAAACTAGACCCATTCAAACTTGACATTTAGCAGTTTGCAAGTGATCAACACCCTTATTAATGGTAATAGTTGTCTGCACTCAACCATGGTGGCCTGAGTAGCAGTTTCCTATTTGGGAGAGCTGAGATCTGAGATTCATTGGGTTTAATCTGTGGGTAGTTGAAGTCTGCAGATACCTGCTAGTGACTTGTCATGGTGTCAGGTGGGATTCACAGTGCTGAAATAGGGTCATTTGAGATAAAATGAGTTCACTGGGTCATTTGAGACACAAAGTAAAACCTTATTGTTTTGAATTATTGGCACCTATCTTTTGTGATAAATAGAGGCTTTGATATATAGACAACTCAAAGATTTGTAAAATATGATATTTTCTTCACTGAATTATTAAATGCTAATTTACATTTTTTATGTGCAAGGATTTTGTGCTTGGGCCTTTCTTTGTTTTAGCTGTTATTCTGGTGATTAAAATTCTGTTTTTTGAGGGGACAGAGAGCTAGTACAGGGGGTTAAGTTGCTTACCTAGTTTGCAGCCAACCTTGTTTGACATTTGGCACCTCATATGTTCTTCCTGAGCACCACCAAGAGTGATCCTTGGGCATTGTACCAGGAGTAAGTTGTGAGTGTTGATAGCCCCTACAAATTATTTTAAATGTCCCCTAAAATTATTTTTGAATCTTTTCATTCATTTATTACTTTTATCATTTATTAGCTTTACTTCATTTCTCGATAGGAAATTTCTCCTTGGAAAATAGAACTTAACCCCTTGTGTATTTAACTGTAAATACCTTGATAGATATATGTACCTTGATAGATTACAAGTTCATGATAGATGAAACTTCACAACTTTTCATGTTTCTCTCTTTTCTCAGGTGTGGGCTATAGAGATTTAAATGATCCTTGGAAAGTCCATGCCATAGTCATTTCTTAAGAGAACCGATGTTTCATGTTAAAATTGCCAAGTTTGATTTCTACTTTTTTTTTTTTTTTTTTTTTTAACAGGGGTCCTCCCAAACAGTACTCAGCAATCCTGAAGTACTCCCAGGAATGCTCAGCCCATGGGTGGGGGCCTGATTGTTCACTGCTGGTGATACATAGGCAGGCAGACAGGGGGCTCTGCATGGCAATGAACCTTCTGGGAATAAGGCTAGCCCTAAGGCTGTCCAGAGTCACCTTTTGGAACCACAAACCAAGACCTGACAATACCTTCACACTTAATAGACCTTGAGGAAGCTGGATCAGTCTTTCTTCTGCCCAGCCCTTAATCCGGTTACATTCCATGACAGAAGATCCAGCAGGAACAGAGGTCAATAAAAAGGAGATTTTCCAATGTTAGGTGAAATGTGGATCAGGAGGGCTTACCAAAAGTGGAAATTACCGCAAACATGTGGGAGTCAGAGTTAGGTAAGACAGAGAAGGGAACATGTGTGAATAAATGTCGAAAGGGCTAATACCAACCTAGAACTGAGCATTAAATACAGGCAAAAAAAATGCACATGATGGCCTCTAAGTGTATGTCATGCAATCCACAATGTATAAGAGAAGGAAAAGAGAGAGGGAGAGAGAAAAAGAGATAAAGAACCTGCCATTTAGGCAGGCTATGGGAGGGGGAGGGATTGGGGACATTGGTGGTGGGAAATGGGCGCTGGTGGAGGGCGGGGAGCTGGAACACTGTGTGACCGAACCTCCAAACATGAACAACGTTGTAATTGTATATCTCATGGTGATATAATAAAATGTTTAAAAAAAAATAAAAATAAACAACTAGGGAGAAAAAAAATAAAAGGAGATTTTCAAAGAAGACCACTCCCAAAACCTACTCCCTTGGCAATGGCCCTAGCAATGGACTTTAACCTAGGTTGAAGCCTCATGTGGGAGTAACTTGGGAAGAAACCTATAAAAGCCATCCTGACCAAAGGAGGGGGTGCATATGCTGCTTGAGCCCACATGACCGAGCACATGTGGTGCCTGAGCACATGTGTTGCCGCATCTTCCCTCTTGAGATGTGTACTCTCTCTCTCTCTCTCTCTCTCTCTCTCTCTCTCTCTCTCTCTCTCTCATTCTCTCACTTTCCCTCCTCCTTCCCCTTCCTAAAACCTCCATAATGAATATCTGTTTTGCTTCACTGCTTGCCTACTTCTGATAATTCTTTTTTCTGTGAGAAAGACAAGAACTCTGACCAAACCCTGGAAAAGGCCTAGGATCCTTTCTGCAAAGAGCAATTCCTTGCTCCAACCTGAGCCCGTGACTCCCAAGAAATCTCGGGTGGTGGGAATCAACTATCGTGCCTAGGGATTAAGCAGACATCAGGTGTGGCTTGATGGCCATCTCATGGGGCTGGTGGGGCTCAGGCCCATGCCTGCATTGCAGACTTTATCAGTCCTTAGCCTGTCCAGTGGGTCCCGGGCAGCAGAGATGGTTGGAGAGAAAGTGACCATCTCTCTCCCCTTCCCGCCTCACATAAGCCACCTGGGGGCCCACCCCATCACTGGGGCTGCTGACGTGTTTCCCCCTCAATGGTGCTGGGAGGGGATATGTGGCCCTGAGGGGCAAATGTAGGCACATGGGCCTGTGCACCTTTGGGCTCTTTTCCTAGTCCCTGCCTTCTATAGTTTTTAATATGCTCTAGGATGGACTGCATTTATTATTATTATTATTTTTTTGCTTTCTTTTTGGGTTATACCGGTGGCGCTCAGGGGTTACTCCTGGCTCTGCACTCAGGAATTACTCCTGGCAGTGCTTAGGGGACCATATGGGATGTCGGGGATCGAACCTGGGCCGGCAGAGACCGGCCGTGTGCAAGGCAAACGCCCTACCCGCTGGGCTATTGCTCCGGCCCTGGACTGCATTTTTTTTAATCACAAAAGGAAAGGAGATGCACACGTAAATGACATAAATGTTCGGGTCAAAGTAACAAGTGATGTCACACAGACACCAGTGGCC
The DNA here is from genome assembly GCA_021461705.1 of Cryptotis parvus. Taxonomy (NCBI): domain Eukaryota; kingdom Metazoa; phylum Chordata; class Mammalia; order Eulipotyphla; family Soricidae; genus Cryptotis; species Cryptotis parvus. The sequence continues at coordinate 13,281 of JAJIBD010028600.1, forward strand.
ATGACCCAGTGTGCCAAAGAGGGCTCCAGATGAAGCAGTTTCTGTGGAGCATGTGTCAGGAGAAGTGTGAGAAATCCCGTAACCAAGTATCCATTGATTTGGAGCACCAGAAGTTGGCGTGTCTGTGTCAGGAACCTGCACGTAGGAAAAGAGAATTATAGAATCAACACCCACATGTCTCATTTTTTTTTGGCAATAGTTTCCTGGAAAGGCAGCACCACAGGCAGTGAGGGGGTGAAAATTCAGTCTGCGTGAACTTTCAGCCATATATTTAACTATGATTGGTTGTGCCAGGTGCTGAGTTAAATGCTCTACTTGCATTAATCATAGTAATTATGATTATCTTAATAATTATTGAGAATAATAATTCTCAATAATCCTCCCATCAACCAATTCAGCTAAGAAAGGTGAAATCATAAAAGCTTTCCCAGGTCGCACAGCTCCAGAGTCTAAACATTATCTTGTCAGACCCTAAGTCTGAGCCCTGAGGCACTGCTTGGAATGTTGGAGATGTGGACAGGAAGCAAGTGGTGTCTGCTGGAATGGAGTGGGAAAGAATCAGATTTCTCGTAACACATCGAACAGAACAAAATAAAGCTGGTTTTGCGGGGCGCTATGAAACAAGCATGCTTAGGGATTGTTGGGTTCAAGTGTGTTCAAGCCTACATAATCACGGAGTGGATCAAAACAGAAAGAAGTGGCAAAGAGCTGAGTCTGAAGAGGTGACATGGTCAGAGATTCCATTGGGAACAACGATATTATTTTTATTGTTTTAGTTGATCTATCCCAATAAATTGGCACCTTTGACCTCTGTTCCGTAGAGTCAGTTGCAATAAATGAGACAGAAACTGTGGCTTATCCAGGTTGCAGGCTAACCTAGGCGGCCCTGCATAAAGAGATAGGCTTGTATTTATAGAGTACAATATCCACTCCCTAACCCTGGCTCTCAACACTTGAACCATTGTTTATATTAACAGGCATCTTAAAAGAACAGTTAGCAGGAACATTAAGAGTAGAGGCTGGGATATTAACATAGCTGTGGCCATAGGGCGATAAAGTCAGCAGCACCTTTTATTGCAAAACATTAGTCATGGTAATATCTTTACCCCGCCCCTAGTTGGGTCTGTGATTGACGGGTCTCCTCCACCCCAGTTCATGTATGGGGAGGAGAGTCAGCCTCTGCTCTCTAGCTACTTTGCTCCTTTTCTTCCTCCTCCTCCTCCTTCTATCTCTCCTCCTCATCTTCCTCATCCTTCTTCCTTGGTGCCTTGGGGGTTACTTCTGGCTTGGTTCCCTGGGAAAGACCAAGTTTTTGGTACTGCTAGAGGAATCAACTCCGAGCTTTTCTGGAAATCCAATCCAGGACTTTATACATGCAAATCAAGTGCTAAGACACTGACCTTACAAGTTGTGACTTGCAAAACTTTTTCATTATTCTTGTTGTCTTAGGGGACCTCACACCTGGGGGTGTTCAAGGGTTATTCCTGGCAGTGCTCAGGGAGTTATTCTTGGCACTGATTGGAGGGCAACTATGTGGTGCCAGTGACTAAGTCCAGGCCTCCCACTAGCAAAGCCTTTGCTCAAGCTATTGCCCTATGTCCGTGGTCCTAAAGTTGCTCACTGTTTTCTTAGTTAATTCCAGCTTGACTTCTCCCTCTTCTTCTGTTTCTTTGGTCACACTTAGTGATGCTGAGAGGTTATCCTAGCTTTGCACTGAGAATTTACTCCTGGCAGTTCTCAGGGGACCATATGGGAAGCCAGGGATTGAACTTGGGTTAGCTGCATGCAAGGCTTTGGAGTTGAAGATGTTAATGAAAGTTTCTTCACTTTGAGGACAGTCTTTGAAAAAAGGTTTTTTGGTCTCATGGATTCCACAGTTCTGGTCTTCGATATTTCCTTGAGCACTGCTGTTAAATAAATCTCTGTTTCTCTCTCTCTCTTTCTCTGACTTACAAGGCAAACATGCAACCTGCTGTATTATCTCTCAGGCCCCACCCCTATTTTGATCCCCAGCACCACTTAATGGTTCTCTGAGCCCTGAAAGGAGTTTTCCCTGAACACAGATCCAGGAGTAAGTTTTGAGTACAGTTGAATGTGGCCTAAAACTAGCCCCCCCCCCCCCCCCCCACACACACACTCTGAATCTTTTTTTTTTTTTTTTTTTTTGGGTGCACACAAGATGACTCCTAATTTTGGACTCAGGCATCACTCCTGGTAACCCTGGGGGACCATCTGGGATGCTGGGGATTAGACTTGAGTGGATCACTTGCAAGGTGAGTGCCCCACGCACTAAGGTAACTCTCATTACAACACCCTCTGCCCCAGCACAGTGTTTTACCTTTCATTCAGAAGTAACTGTTCACGTGGTCAAGTATATGAGATGCAGCTGTGGACTTAGCTGCTGGCTGCCAAGGCTGCATTCACAGGTGGGGCATTTTTATATATGTAAGGAGACTGGGGATGGCCAAGTCCAAGTGAGGGACTGTACACACTGTTCTATTGCTTCAGCCCCCCCCCCCACCAAAATCTTGAGGGAGATTATCCTGATTGTGGTGGGCCCTAACACCCAAAGCATTATCCTTCTGAAAGATAGAGATTTGAAACGGACACAGAGAAAGGCCCTTGGGAAGATAGGCAGAGTCTGGAGAAAAGCAACTGAGCTGCTAGTCAAGGAGAATCAACAGTCAGCAGAGGGGAGAGGCGATGAATGGAATCTCTGCTCAGTGTCTGTAGGAATTAGGCCCTGTAAGCTGTTTTGCTTTGGGCTTCTGGTTTGAGAACTGAACATATTCTCAGAAAACATGTTTATTGCTTTAAGCTGCCACACTGGGGTCATTTAATACAGTGCCCCACCACCCCAGACAAACCCAAGCAGTGTTAAGGAAGCATTCGATTATGCAAATTTATTATATGTTCCAATATTTATTATATGTCCCAATATTTATTATATTTATTATAGCAGGTATTTATATATATTATATATATTAATATAATCACTGTGTCACTGTCTTCCCATTCATCATCTATTTGCTTGAGCAGGCACCAGTAACATCTCCATATGTCCTTTCTCATGCTAGCAGAGCCCATGCGGAACATAAAGAGCCTCAAACCATTACATCAGGTCATGGGAATGAGGTCTATAATTGTTACTGGTATTTGGCATATCAAATATGACACAGGAGGCTTGCCAGGCTCTGCTGTGCAGGTGACATACTCTTGTAGTCACCTCTAAATCCAGCATTTATTGATGAACTATGCAGCCATGCGAGCCAGGCTGTAATAGGCTCTTCTGCGGGTGGAGTTCTGACGAGAGGGAAGTCTGGATGTGGAAAATGGTGGCCCCTCATGGAGTGGGGCGTCATCTGGCTTGTTGCAAGGCTCTGCTGGGGTGGCGGGCCAGGGCTAGAACCCGCCTTATATTTATTATAGCAGTAGAGTAACATCGAGCAAATCGAATAATGGGATGTCAAGTGATCAAGTGATCAAAAGTAACATCATTAAGCTTAACAAATCATTTGCTTTCTCTCTGAAAATCACTTCATGCTGAGTTTTAACACTGACAACCCTTTAAAAATTTTTTTTGGGGACTTGGACAGGTTAAGATGGAAGGCTTTCTGATAAATGTCCTCTCCATATAATTTGCATCTCAAAAGTCACAGCTCTTGAAAGGGGGCAGTCTTTGACCAACCTTTACATGTAGGAGTGTGAGTGTGTGTGTTGCTTGACAAGCACTGTGGTGTCTTGTGTGGCAGAGAGAACTCTTCAGCTGTGGAAACTGTTCCTGATTGTGTGACTTTATTCTCCCAAAGGAATGTGTGGGATTGAAAAGGAGAGAGAACGACACTTGCCAAGAGCTGGTAATTTGTTCAAGAGAGATAACCTTCATCACAACACCCTCCATCCCCAGCACTGCTTTACCCTTCATTCAGAATTAACTGCTCACATGGACAAGTGTAGCTGTGCGCTTGGCTGCGGGCTGCCAAGGCTGCGCTCACAGGTGGGCTTTGCATGTGCACAGGAAAGGAGAGTGGAGAGGGCCAAGGGCCAAGTGAGGGATTTTGCTGCTTCCTCCGGGGAACTCCCCTGGAGTTGACAGATCAACATAAGATGCTAGCAGAGCCTGTGGCCAAAGTTTGCGTCAGGGCTGCCAAATGAATCCCTAGCCCGAGAGCTGGATTTCAGTGATGGAATAGGGGTCAAAGCATCTGAGTGGATGAATTCTGCCTCTGATGATTGCGTCGGGACTTCGTCTGCTAAACTGCTGAGTACATACGTTTTGGGGAATTGAATCTGATCCATGAGCTTCACCACATTCGTGTAAAGTTGTATTGAGCAGCCGGCTTGCTAGGATTCTGGAGGGAGCGCAGTAACCGATCTTTCTCTGATCTCATGGGTGTTGACATCTCCATTAGGCCTCCAATCATAATCACTGCTTTTGGAATTGGAACTAGACTGAGACCAGCTGTTTCTTTTCAAGTATCTCTGGAGTCAGACTCATCCCTGGAGGCGGGCTCCAACAATGAATGTTCTGAGATGAGAAAGCGGAACTTAGGGGTTCCCGGAAAGGAGGCAGGTGCCCTGCTGCTCAGCTGCCTCCGCCCACGGAGACTTCGTTTTGGACTGAAATTAAGAGTGTCCAGAGGGGAAATAAAATGTACCTGTTGCTATGCAGCTCCCTTCTTCCTCTGAACTGCATGAAAGGAAATGATATACATTTGCTCTTTGTCATAATCAAAACCTGTTTACTGAGAGTTGTACTCACTCCTGCTGCACTCAGGAAGATGCCTTCGGCTCTTAGCCATAGGCTTTCTGTGACCTCTTGTTCTCCTCTAATCAGCGCGACCACCTTCTGCAGGGCAAGGCTGTATTTTGCCTTCTAGATGCCAGTAACCCAAGATTTGCTCCATGACTCTGAGTACTTTATTCTCTGGGAATAAACCAGCAAACGTGGTCTCATTTGCGCCAGTCTCAATATGAGTTCCCAGTCTCTCTCTCTCTCTCTCTCTCTCTCTCTCTCTCTCTTTCTCTCTCTCTCTCTTTCTTTCCCTTCCTTTCTTCCTTTCTTTCTTTCTTTCTTTCTTTCTTCCTTCCTTCCTTCCTTCCTTCCTTCCTTTCTTCCTTTCTTTCTTCCTTCCTTCCTTCCTTCCTTTCTTTCTTTCTTCCTTCTTTCCTTCCTTCCTTCTCTCTCTCTCTCTCTCTCTCTCTCTTTCTTTCTTTCTTTCTTTCTTTCTTTCTTTCTTTCTTTCTTTCTTTCTTTCTTTCTTTCTTTCTTTCTTTCTTTCTTTCTTTCTTTCTTTCTTTCTTTCTTTCTCTCTCTCTCTCTCTCTCTCTCTCTCTCTCTCTTCTTTCTTTCTTTCTTTCTTTCTTTCTTTCTTTCTTTCTTTCTTTCTTTCTTTCTTTCTTTCTTTCTTTCTTTCTTTCTTTCTTTTTCTTTCTTTTCTTTTTCTTTCCTTCCTTCCTTCCTTCCTTCCTTCCTTCCTTCCTTCCTTCCTTCCTTCCTTCCTTCCTTCCTTCCTTCCTTCCTTCCTTCCTTCCTTCCTTCCTTCCTTCCTTCCTTCCTTCCTTCCTTCCTTCCTTCCTTCCTTCCTTTCTTTCTTTCTCATAATAAGGTATCACTGGTTTTTTATTATTATTATTATTATTTGCTATTTGGGTCACACCCAGTGATGCTCATGGGTTACTCCTTGCTCTGCCCTCAGGGATTACTCCTGGTGGTGCTCAGGGGACCATATGGGAGGCTGGGGATAGAACACCCAGGTTGGCCATGTGTAAGGCAAATGCCCTACCTTCTGTTATCACTTTGACCCCTCACTGGTCAATTTGAACTGGCCGCTCTATGGAGCTGGGCTGGTGAGGAGATACTTCTGGGCTCAGCAGCTGGGTCTGTGGAAGTTGGAGTGTGGGCTTAACAGGTAAGGACATCTCTGAACCTCCTGAACCAACTGGTATTGTGGGGCCAGTATTCCCAGATCCCTTGGGACCATTTCTCTGGAGTGTCTTGTGAAACAGAGATCTCTAAAAGCTTAGACCTATGGGAGCTATTTTATTTTATTTATTCATTTTTTGTCAGGTATTGCACTTCATTTTAAAAAATTAATATTTTATTATACCACCATGAAATATACAATTACAAAGATGTTTATGTTTGGGTTTCGGTCATACAGTGTTCCAGCACCCATCCCTCTACCAGTGCCCATTTCCCACCACCAATGTCCCTGATTCCCTCCCCCTCCCTTAGCCTGCCTTTATGACAGGTTCTTTATTTCTTTTCTCTCTTTCTCTTTCTCTCTCTCTTCTCTCTCTTTCCTCGCTTCTCTTTCTTACACATTGTGGATTGTAATACATACATTTAGAGGTTATCATGTGTATTTTTTTCCTATTTTCAATGCTCAGTTCTATGATGGTATTATTATTTTCAACGATGATCAGCACACTGTTCCCTTCTCTGTCTTACCTAGCCTCTGACTCCCACATGTTTGTGGGGATCGGGCTGTGTCCAGCTGTGGAGTCCGGACCTTGAGGATGACTGTGGTTGTGTTGTGAAAAGTATTCTGGGTTCTGGAAGCTTGGGGGTGAGGGGGGAAAGGCCAAGGAGCAAAACCTGTCTCACCCCAAGATGCCCCATCAGCCTAGCACAGGACAGGCAGGCAGAGACTCTGCCCTGCACCTGAGTACCTGGTGTCTGGCTGAGAGCCTTAGCAGCAGTTCTGGGTGGGGTCGACAGGCCTTTGTGGAGGGAGCCAAAGTGGGGGAAGGCGGCCCCAGCCCCAGCTCTATGGGAGCCATTTTAATCTATTCCCTCTGACCCTTGAGCCAAACCCTTACTTCTTTATCCTTGGAAAGGGCTCTGGTAGAAGTTCTTCCACCCTCACCCCAACCCAAAGATTTTTTTTTAAAAATTTTTATTTTTACAATTACAAAGATATACAATTAAAAAGTTCATATTTGGGTTTTGGTCATACAGTGTTCCAGCACCCATCCCGCCACCAGTGCCCATCTCCCACCACCAACGTCCCCGGTTCCCTCCCCCCTCCCCCAGCCCTCCTCCATGGCAGGTTCTTTATTTCTTTCCCTTTCTCTCTAACTCTTTCTCTTTTCCTTCGCCTCCAGACTATGGATTACAGAACATACATTAAAGGGTTGTCATGTGTACCTTTTTGCCTCTATTTAATGCTCAGTTCTAGGTTGGCATTAGTACCCTCGACAATTGTTAGCACACTGTTCCATTTTCTGTCTTACCTAGCCCTCTGACTCCCACACGTTTGTGATAATTTCCACCTTTGACCAGACCTCCTGATATGTTTCACTTGACCTTGGATATTGGTATCTTAATATGTACATATATATTTATGTTATGCAGATAAATGCAGTCATTCTGTATCTGTCTCTCTCCTTCTGGCTAATTTCGCTCAACATAATCTTCTCCATGTCCATCCATTTATAGGCAAATTTTATAACTTCATTTTTCCTAACAGCTGCATAGTATTCCATTGTGTAGATGTACCAAAGCTTCTTTATCCAGTCATCGATTTTTTGGGCACTCTGCCAACCCAAAGATTTTTTTCCCCTGAATTATATCAACCTGCCGCAGGGGAGCAAAGGATTAGAGATAAATGGGACAACCCAATATGAACAGCAGCTGAAGAGATGCTTATTATGATTGTTATTAAAATGTTTTCAGTGAGTCTACAATGATGCTGAATATGTCACAGGTTTTAGAAAAACTGAATTTCTTCACTTAGCTGTGTGTCTTGTCTTACTAAAATAGTTAGAAGATGAACCTTTTAAAATTTTAATGTTTATTTTTTAATTTGAAACACCATGGTTTACAATACTGTTGATGCTATGGTTTTATGTGTGCATCTTCCAATGCCATAGCTTCAACCACATGTCTTCTCTCTGCCACGGCCCCTCTTAGCCCAACCCCTCTCCACTTAAGCTTAGTTCCCTGGACCAACTTTCAGTTTCATTGTCTTTGGCCATTTGTTATCTCCTTACTGTACTTCTTTATATCTCATATATAAAAGAGATTTTGTGTCTGTCACTCTACTTCAGCATGATATCCTCTACTTCTATCCATGTAGTGCAAATTGTGTGCTTTCATCTTTTCTCGAATATCTGTTTAATGCTGTGTGCCCTTCAGTGTTAATTTGTCATAACACCAGTTGTCTCTGAAATGATTTTTTAAAATGAAAGTGTATATTAAATAATCAATGATAGAAAACAACATAAATAATGTAAAATATCTATTCAGTGAATAGAATTGGTCCTTGGAAGCAGGTTTGGAATCTTTAAAAGGAACCAAAACCATATAAATTTGATTTGGCTTTATATAAAATTAGAAGAAATTTTATGTATTTTGACTTGAGAGATGTCTTGATAGGATCTATTGTGTTGAAGAAAGTCTTTGAAAATTTAGGTATAGGTTTGTCTTGTGTGTGTGGGGCAAACTAGAGAAGGTTTAAGTATCTGACTTGGTATTAACTACTGTGTAAAGTGAACAAAGATCCTGTTGGACACTAGTCTGTTTAAATTCAAACTTTTTTTTTCTGCTTTTTTTGGGTCACACCCGACAATGCTCAGGGGTTTCTCCTGGCTCTGCACTCAGGAATTACTCCTGGCGGTGCTTGGGGGACCATATGGGATGCTGGGGATCGAACCCGGGCGGTATGGGCCAGCCGAGTGCAAGGCAAACGCCCTACCTGCTGGACTATCACTCTGGCCCACTAAATTCAAACTTTCATGCTTTGTTTCTTGTCTTTGTGATTGTAGTTCTAGTCCTCTCAATTGCTTGTAAGCAAGGAAAAACAATAAGTTTTCTAAGTCATTCTACTTTTTAATAATAATTAAAAAATTAAAAAAAATTATTTTAGGCACTGTGGTTTTCAAAATTTTTGTTAGTAAGGTTCAAAAAACTAAGTACTTTCAGTTTTACTTCCTGGCTCCCTCCCTATTCCAAACAGAAACAGCAGTGAAACTGAAAAGCTGATGGTAGTCAGAAAGGTTGACAAATGTTTGTTGTAGAAATCTCAGATTGTTTACTTAGGCTACACGTTGTTTGTCTAGAGAATTGAATTTGCTTACATGGACTGGATACAAACTCCCCAATCCAATGTTAATTAACTAACCACTCTCATAAATGAATTCACCAGTTTTATGTTAATTGACTTTCCACTAGATATACTGTGCACATTCTTTTGCTAGTCAGAGGCAACCATTTCAAATCTAGTTTTCTCCCCACAGAACAGTTTGAAATAATGGGTGCCTCTTGTGAATTTTTTTCTTTTTATTGCTGAAATAGAACCCAGGTCCATGCATTTAAGGCATGTGCTTTGCTATGGAGCCACATCCCTAAAGTTTTATTCGTTTGTAGTATGCTTTCAGCCAATGAGAGATAACTCTTCCAAATCTACTTTTTTTTTTTTTGTGTTGGCTTTTAGGTTTTTGGCATTAATCTCTAATGCAACTCATTAAGTATTTTCAACCAAATGTCACTCTCCTGAATTACATACTTTTTTTTTACTGTGGTCTCTATTACTGTCAATTACAATTCTGATGAATTGTCTAGATCCAGAAAAAAAGGTTCAAAGAGTGAGTGAGACTTGTTGCTGGCTCACCATGATCTACATGATTGCATCATAGCTGATGCTGAGTTCAGGGAGAATGGAGCTTATTCAGGTACCTCACTGAAGGGAGTGAGGCTCAGTGCACAGTGAGAAACTGGTGGATTCCCTTTTAAATTATCAATGATAGCATTAAATTGGTGGCAACCTGAGAATAACTGGGAGCAATAATTGAAAATTTTGTTGGTTCATAATTAGGTGCATATATGTTTAGGAGAATGAGTTCTTCTTGATGTATCAATGCCTTGATCGTTAAAAAGAAATGAGGGCCATCACGATTGGCCCAGAGTTGGAAGTTTGTCACAAATTGGGGGAAGGAAGAAGACAGTTAGGATAGAGAAGGGACCACGATAACAATGATATTTGGGAATGATCACTCTGGATAAGAATTGGGTGTTGAAAGTAGGTAAAGGGATTTGTGTGACAACCTTATAGTACCTGTACCACAAACCATAATGAACTAAAGGGGAGATAGATAGATAGATAGATAGATAGAGAGAGAGAGAGAAGTGCCTGTCTTAGAGGTGGGGTGGGGGGTGGGGTGGAAAAAAGGGAAACTGGGGACATTGGTGGTGGGAAATGGACATTGGTGAAGTGATGGGTGCTGGAACTTTGTATACCTGAAACCCAATCACAGACAAATTTTCACTGTTTATCTCATGGTGATTTATTTTTTGATCCATTTTGCCACTCTGTGTCTCTTAACTGGTGCATTTAGACCATTGACATTGAGAGAGATTATTGTCATGGGATTTTGTGCCATCTTTCTGTATAGGTTGGTTGTTCTTTTGGGTTATGTCTCGTCTTATAGTAGATCTTTCAGTCCTTCTTTTAAGGTTGGTTTTGATTTTACAAAGTTTCTAAGCTGTTGTTTATCCAAGAAGTTGTATATCTGTCATTCAAATCTGAGTGAGAGTTTAGCTGGATAAAGAATTCTTGCTGAGGCATTCATTTCATTAAGTTTTTTTTACTATATCCCACCACTGCCTTCGGGCTTGGAGGGCGTCTTCTGAGAAGTCTGCTGAAAGTCGAATGGTTGCTCCTTTGTATACAATTTCCTTCTTTGATCTTGCTGCCTGAAGAATTATGTCTCTGTCTATGGCATCCATTACTTTGACTAGGATGTGTCTTGGGGTCTTTCTATTGGGGTCTCTTCTTGCTGGTACTTGTCGGGCTTCTTGGATCTGGATGCCTTCGTCCTTTAACTCGGGGAACTTTTCAGCCAGGATTTTTTTTTTTATTATACCACCGTGAGATATACAATTACAAAGGTGTTTATAATTGGTTCTTCGTAGTACAGTATACCAGCACCCATCCCTCCACCAGTGCCCCATTTCCACCACCAATGTACCCCCCCCTCCGCCCACCCCCCAGGCTGCCTCAATAGCAGGTACCCCAGTATCCTCTCTTTCTCTCTCTGTCTCTCTCTGTCTCTGCATCTCTTTCCCTCTTGTTTTGCACATTGTGGCTAGCCCTGCAGATAGTTAGAGCTTATCACTTAAGTCTCTTTGTGTGTATTCAATGGTGAGTTTTAATCGGCAGAAGGTGGAACTGGCTAAAGAAACTGCGGTTCATCTACACTATGGAATACTATCCAGTTCCACCTTCTGCCGAGGCCTGGGGCTCTACCACAACCCCAGGTGCCTGCCCTGTCAGCTGCACACCCCAGGGAGAATACCCGAGGCGGAGACAGGCCAGTGTGAGAGTTCAAAAATGTCCTTTTACTTCCTCTCATGGTGATTTAATAAAATAATTAAAAAAGAAAAAAAAGAAGTAAAAGAATGACTGCCCATACCTGGGTGGCAGTTGAGTGGATCGAGGTAAAAGGACAGATATCACCTTTTCCCCCATCCCCCAAAAGAGAACACCTTGGAGTTCTCTGGTGTTCAATTGTTGGGCAATTGGCGTTGCCCAGGTCATGCCACCACAACTACTGTGAGCACTGGAGGGGCCACATCACAAATTTTAGTAATATATTCCTTATCCTCCACCTACATCCACTCAAAGGAACATTTATGTTATTGTGCATGGTGGAAAATAAGAAAAAGGGAGGAAAATCCTTCCTTGTTTTCCTCGAGGTCCCTTTTGTAGGGGTAACTTCTGTCAGTTACCATGGGAAATTGAATCCATATACCAGCACATAGCTAACTATGAACAGTGGCAAAGTTCAGGCCGCAGCAGAGATTAGAACTTTTTTTCCTCAAACAGTAAAGAATTCTAACTTTAGGTGCCCTTGGACAGTGTTCAGTTAAACACAAACAAGTTGCCTTTACCTCTCTCCTTTCCTGAGGTGTGGTCAGGTTTGAAGGTTTGGTGGATAAAGGGTGGGGAAAGCCCAGGTATAGGATGAACCAAGTGTGTGGACCTTAGCGTCATGTACCTCCCACCCTTTCCTACCAGGTATATTTGTGTGTTTGTTCCTCTTCAGTGGCTGGAACAGAATGGTAGGACGCTTCTCAGACTGGCTCTTAGACCTCTGAGCTCCAGTTTTTCAGTCACTTGGGCCCCTTCTAGTGTTTCATCAAAAAATGTTAATTCTACACATTTCCCAGAGGCATCAGGCAAGGGGAAACAATAACATCTCAGGGCCTTTCCAGGGAACTTTCTAGCTCTTCTGCCGCCATGGCCTGGGGAGTTCTGGCAAGTTGACAGCTCCGTGGACACCTTCCCCAAAGAAAGTCAGAAGTGCTCTCTGCAAGCAGAGTTCAGCTCAACTACTCTCCTCTCCCCCATCTAAAGAGGCCCTGGCCACTTTCATAGGGACCCACTGGCATATAGCTTGGAGCTTTAAGTATTTCAAGGGATCTTCATTTAATCTGAGAGTGAGCAAGAATGGATTTGACTGGCCTCAAATGGTCTTACAGTCTTATGGCATATAGTGTTCCAGAACTATTATTTTGACATAAAATGGCATCTTAACAGTTCAGCTTTTCAAAAGTCAAAATGCTCGCCTTTGAACCCTTCAAGGTTATTATTTCTGGCAGGAATACTAAAAGTCTGTACCAAAACTCAAAAAGTCAGGCATTGACGTCTGTGTTCTCTGTGGACTGTTTCTTTAAGGCAAGACATTCTAATTGCTCCCTACCTAGTGGAAAGGTCACAGTGTAGCAGGAAGTATTAGGAACAGAGTTGACATCATGCTGACACAGAGCACCATTGTCAATGTCTGTTCTTTGCAGAATACTCATGGGATCAATATTTGCTTTCTGTACCTAAGCTGTTTTTTTTTTTATTGTTGGTTGTTTAATTATATATTTTATAGATGTTTTCAAATCACTGCTTAGGGACTGAACTCATTCTTTAGAACATTTGTTTATAGTTATTTTGCATCATAATTCGTTTCAAATGGGATTGTTGTCTTTTCTAGTTTGCTTGCTATTACAAAGATGGTTTCAGTGGGGGTATCCTCCCCCAGGCCTTTTCCTGAAGAGGAGTTATTTCTCTGTTTAATTGTACTATTGTTATTTTATTTAAAATGTATTTATTTGCTTTGGAGTTTTAGGGCTACACCTAGCTATGCGCAGGGTTTACTACTGGCTCTGTGCTGAGTGATCACTTTCAGCAATGCTCAGGGAACCAGGTGCAGGGGATAGAACCCAGACTGGTTATGTGCAAAGTCAGCACCTTACCCACCTGTACCGGTTCTTTGGCCCCAGTCATTTAATTTGTTTTGGGGGATGGCACACCCAGTGGTGCTCGGGGCTTACTCCTGGCTCTGCGCTCAGGAATCATTCCTGATGGGCTCAGGGGACCGTATGGGGTGCTGGGGGATTAAACGCGGTCAGCCACATGCAAGGCAAGCAGCCTGCCTCTTGTACTCCCTCCATGTACTACCTCTCTAGCTCCTGCTCCTGTTACTTTTTTTTTAAAAGAATGTGTAGAATTTACTAAACCTCCCTAACCATTTCCTCCCCTTTTGTTGCTTCGGTGGCGATGAGGGGGCTGTGCACGCTTGATTGTTGCCCTTGGCGGGGTGCTCACTGGAAGTTGCACTGACGTAGTCTTGGTGTGCTCCACACTTTCTACTTGTTGTGTGCTCCAGAGACGACCGTGGAGGGCCACACTGCTGGCCAGGGGTGCTCGCGCAGCTTTTTCCTGTGTGTACACCTGACTGCACAACAGAACATACCCTCATCTGTGGCTTCAGGGGGTCCCTCAGGCAGCCCTGAGGATTGAACTTATGGCAGCAGGGGTTGCAAGGCAGGTGCTTTTATTTTATTTTATTTTTAAATTTTTTTATTTTTACAATTACAAAGATATACAATTAAAAAGTTCATATTTGGGGTTTTGGCCATACAGTGTTCCAGCACCCATCCCACCACCAGTGCCCATCTCCCACCACCAACGTCCCCCGGTTCCCTCCCTCTCCCCCAGTCCTCCTCCATGGCAGGATCTTTATTTCTTTCCCTTTCTCTCTCTTTGTCTTTTCCTTCCCTTCCAGACTATGGATTACAGAACATACATTAAAGGGTTGTCATGTGTATCTTTTTGGCCCAAGGCAGGTGATTTTAGCCACTGAACCATCCCTGAAGGGAATTTATTTTATTTCTTATAATTATTTATTTATTTAGTTTTTTTTAATTGAATAACTGTGAGATACACAGTTGCAAGGTTGTTCATGACTGGGTTTCAGAAACACAATGTTCCAATACCCATTTTTTCACCACTGTACATTTCCCACCACAATGTCCTCAGTTTCCCTCCTGCCACTCTCTTCACCTTCCCCCGCCATCCTAGCTAGCCTTTATTGCAGGCATTTTTTTTCTCTTTCTCTTCTTGCATGATGGTTTGCAATATAAGCATTGAGAAGTTATCATATATATCCCTTTACCCATTTGGGCACTCAGTTCTTGTCCAGAGTGATCATGTCCAAATATCATTTCTTACTAGTCCCCTCTCTATCCTAAATGCCCTTCCCTCTGCCCTTTTATTTGTGGCAAGTCCTGAAGGGGATTTAAACCCACCTGGTGCATCCTACTGAAGGCCAGGTCTCAGTTTCTGTGCCTTTGGCAGGGATAGAATGGGAACAGGAACACTGAAATAAAGGTGAAGGGAGGTGGCTACTCTCTGGAATTGTACTGAGCTGAAATGTGTCAGGCTCAAGACATCTTATCAGTCTCAGTGCCTTAAAGAAAAGTGCCTGTCATAGAGAAAGGGGTGGGGTGAGGAGTGGTGGTGCTTGTGGTATGGGAGGAAGGGTGGTGGTGGTGGGGCAGGGAGGCGAGGTGAGCGGGGATTGGAGGAAAACTGGGAACACCAGTAGAGGGAGGTTAACATTGGTAATGGATTGATGTTGGAATCTTGTATACTTGAAACTCAATCATTAATTTTGTAAATCACAATGCTGTAAATCTTGTTTTTTAAACTTTATTTTTAGAACCTGTTTTGTTATATTTTACAGGCCATTTCCTTTATTTATTTTGGCATTTTTTGGGCCACATACAGTGATGCTCAACTGTTACTCCTGGCTCTGTCCTCAGGAATACTCCTGCGGTGCTGGGGATTGAACCTGGGTGGCTCATGCAAAGCAAATGCTCTCCCTGCTATTGCTCCGGCCCCTTAAATTTTTTTAATTAAAGAGAACATACCAAATTGTGTTTCTTGCAACATTGTTGGAACTGGAGGGCATCATGTTAAGGGAGAAAAGTCAAAGGGAGAAGGTGGTGCTCAGGGACTATTCCTGGTTGTGTTCAGAAGTGACCCCTGGCAGTGTTTGGGAACCAGGATTGGCAGAATGCAAAGCAAATGCTTAAAGTTCTGACCCATGATTTTTCAATCCTTGAGTATTTGTACGGTAGTAATAAATATTTGGTGGATTTCAGTGTTTATTAGATAGACACCAAATGTGAGAGTCTGTGCTAAGCCTCTTAACGTTTCTCTCATCCATGCCCACCAGCACACATGCACAAATGCTCCTACTCCCTTTGACTTAAGCATTGCATCTCCCATGCCCCTCTCTTCTGAGCTGCTGTTCAGGTGACTGAGTGACTCCCAGGCTGGGGAGCATATGTTTTCCAGTTTGCATCCCCTACCTGTCTCTTGCGTATATCAGGGTGTGAATCATCTAGCTAGGAACAGAAGTGACACACACTGCCCACCAAGACAGGAAACGGAGAAGCTGATTACCAGGTGGGGAGGGACCTCCCCAGGACAATAGGGCTCAGCTGAATTCTGAGCCACTCAACACACATAGCGCTTTTATTACCAGTCAGATCTTGAGGTGGATGCAAGTCTAGTTGGGGGAGGAGGGAAGAGAAACTTACTTCCTGTTGGCCACTCTTTTAATGAGTGGAAGCTCCCAGGGGATCCTTTTTAGAAAGCAATCCCGTGGCAGAGCAGCTCAAGATTAAATTTGCTGCAGCTGTTTATCAACCACAGGCGCTGGAAGGGAAGAAAGATGGTTTATAGAAAAGGAGATGGAATCAGGGCTATGGCATGGTTCCTCTCCTACTCCCTGACCTTGCAACTAAAGAAAAACCAGTTACTGTAATTACCTAAAGCAGCTGAACTTTAATTCACTTAGGGACCCCGATGCATAATAGATGAAAAGAAAAGCAGATAAATTGTTCATCCTCAGATTGGATCCCCATTTAAACCTGCTGACAAAGAGAGTCTGTCTCCGGGCTTGTGCACAGAAAACCTGTTCCACCTGGTTTTCAATAAATTACCTTTCCCTTCTACAGATGGCTGTGCAAAGATGTTCTTTCTGCCTTTATTGGCCGCTTTCTCCCATTTCTCTCTTGAGTTTCCTGCCATCTTCTAAGCTGATCCCTGCTCCTACACAATAGAAGTCTAGGAGGATTGGAAGTTCTCTGCAGCAAAGTGGCCATTATGCCCTTAGGTACAGGAGACCCAGAGCCAGCACAGGTTTTCTGTGATTTGCTGTCTGTAGGGATCCTGGTTTGCTCTGGCTGCCATGGCAAAGGATCACAGAACTGAGCACCTTCAATAGCGTACATGTATTCATCACCACTCTGGAGACAGGAAGTCTAAGACTGAGGGGCTATTAGAATGGGTTTATAGTCATCTTCCCTGGCCTGTTGCTTGTATGTCCCCTTGCAGGGCCCTCACAGAGTCCTTGTCTGTGCACCCTGACGGAGCAAAGAGAGCTCTGACCGCCTCTTCTAGGGACACAAGATTACACACCTTGCCCTGAAGACCACATTTGTTTTTTTTCTCCCTTCTTTTATTTGTTTAAACACCATGATTTCCAAAGTACATAGCTTTTTTGCAATACAGTTGCTAGAAAGACTTATTGTTCAGCACCAATCCCACCACCAGTGTGCCCTCACCACCACCACCAGAGACCCGCATTTCCCACCCCATTCCCTTCCTTTGCCTGCTCCCTTAGCCGGTATCAATTATGTTGATCATCACAGTCCATATAAGGGAATGGTACTGACAAAATCATGGCATCCCCCACCCCCCAGGTTGTTCTGTGGGAGTTTGGCCAATTCTGTTCTTGGATTCACTTTCTGGGTTTCCAACACGGTGGTTTTCTACTGTTAACCCCAGATTCACAATGTGTGTCTGTGGAAACATGAAAATTTCCTATACAGTGAGCTCAGATGGCACAATGGAGATTTGGAAATCTCCAATGACTTTGTCTAAGACATATTCATCATCTGTGTTTAGAGAAGGGGCCCAACAAGCAATTCAGAATAGATTATTC
Organism: Cryptotis parvus; assembly: GCA_021461705.1. NCBI lineage: Eukaryota > Metazoa > Chordata > Mammalia > Eulipotyphla > Soricidae > Cryptotis > Cryptotis parvus. Next base: position 30,576 of record JAJIBD010028600.1, read on the forward strand.
AATGTAGCCATAGGACAAGTTCAAATATAGGTTGACATAAATGTAAAATAGGTGTTGTCCGCGTGCAGTGGTGGTGAATCTGGGGGTTCACTTGATTCAAGTGATCAAGTGACCCAGATTCACTGTGATTCAAGTGATCAAGTGAACCCCGAGATTCACTTGAGATTCAAGTGATCAAGTGATCAAGTGAACCCCAGATTCACCACCACTGCACATGCGGACAATACCTATTTTTACATTTATGTCAACCTATATTTGAACTTGTCCTATGTATACATTGAATAATCTATTCTGAAGCTCTTTGTCGGGGCCACTTCTAAACACAGATGATGAATCGGTCTAGCCAAAAGTCATTGGATATTTTAAATACTCCCCGTTGCGCCCACTGTATAGAAATTTTCATGTTTCCACTGACACTACCACCCCCTTTCTGTGAAATGTGATGGGACACCTGTTAAATGAATATAACTGTTTTTTGATATATCATGTGGCGCTTTGTGGCCATGTGCCATGGGGGTGGTGGTATGTCAAGCTGTGGAGTCTAGACCTTGAGAAATGGCTGTGATTGTGGTGTGCGAGGTCTTCCAGCCTCTGAGAGCCTGTGGGGGGCAGGCAAGGACCAGAACCTGCCCCTTCCAGGACACCACATCAGCCTACCACAGGGTGGGCGGGTGAGCAGAAGCTTCATCCTGTGCTCTGTGCCTTGGGTTCTGGCCGACAGCATCAGCAACAGTCCTGGGCAGGCCCACCAGGACCTTGTGGAGGGGACTAAGGTGTGGGAAGGGACCCCAGCTCAGCTCCCTGGAAAGCCTGGTGAACTTTGAAGACCACATTTAAATGCAACCATCTCCTTAAAGAATCTGTCTTTAGAAACAACCATGAATTGTACAGTCATGAGCATGTGAAAATTGGTTAATCATCGCTTATTATCAGGGGAAATGCAAATCAAAGCCACAAAGAGATACTACCTCATCCCAATAAGAAGTGACCTGTATGAAAGAAGACCAAGCATAGCAAGTGTTAGCAGGATGTGGTGAATAAAGAAAAGTCTTTCACTGCTGCGGGAATGCAAATTGGTTGAACTTCTATGGAAACAGACATGAAGACTCCCCAAACAATTAGATATTGGGGGTTGGAGAGATCGACAGACTAGAGAGTGTTTCTTGCTTGCAGGAGATTCTGGTTCAATCCCTCAACCACATAGTCCCCTGAACTTTGATCTCAGAGTAGACCCTGAACCATTGCCTAGTGTGTGACCCTTAAAAAACAAGCTACAGAACTCCTTTATGACCCAGAAATTCTAAGTCTTGGCATCTGTGCCAAGAACACAAAAAACATTAGCTGAGGTATACATGCTAGACACATCCCATAATGGTCCCCTGAGCACCTACATTCATTGCAAACAACCCAAATGTGCAGTGACAGGTGGGTGAATAAAGAAACTAGTGCCATCTATACACAATGCAATATACTTGGCTATAAGAAAAGATAAAACCTTGCCAAGTTATTTCAACCTGGATAAAGCCAACTAGAGTGGTTCATGTTAAGCAAAAATGAACTCCTAGGGGAGGACAATTAGCAGAAGCTCTCACTCATGTGCAGTATAGAGGGAAACAAAAGTGAGAGAATGGACAGTAACTACCCACAACAATCTCCTGGAGTTGAGTACAGAGCTGAGGTTACCAAGCAGAGCAGGGGTGGGAGGAAGAGAAGGGACTACAAGTGACTTTAGAGTAGTGATGGAGGGTCTGGGGCACTTGGATATGGTAGAGAGAAGCCATAGTTTTGTACTCACACACATGAATGGCAGTGCTATTGTTACCATGTTATCTGAACTACATTAATTTTTTGATGTGAAAACATGCTTGAGTATGTGTGAGCTTATAAAAATCTACTATTTGATATGACAAGTAATATAAATAAATTATTTTTGTGACTAGCTTAGGGTCAGGCTTAGGGGGGTGGTTGGGAAAATGGGAGCAATGGGAGAGGGTAATTCTGGCAGTGGATTGATGTTGGAACATTGAAACATTGAATACCCATAGCAACTGTATTATGAACAACTTTGTAAACCCACGGTGTTTAAATAAAGTAAAAAATAAATCTACTGATATAAATAAATACACTTTACAAACCTTAACAGCAACACACACACACAATCATTACAGAAACAATTGTTACACAGTTCACTTCACTTGATCACTTATCCCGTTATTCATCAATTTGCCCTCGAGTGGGCACCAGTAACATTTCCATTGGACCCTATCACGTGCCAATGTAGCCCAATGGCATCTGGTTGATTAAGAAATATGAAGAGCCTCAAACCATTCATTCAGGGTCTTGACAAAGAAGTCTGACCATCTTGTAGGTGGGCTGCTACGTGATCTTTTGACATCCCGTGGGATCCAGTGGGTAACTAGTCCAGTGGGTTCTAGTCCAGTGGTAGTCCCCCAAATTGCATTACATGTCCAGCCCATCTGATTTTCCATGCTTTGCCAAATGAGACAGCATCCTGATTCTGGAATAGCGACGGGAGGTCGGAACACCGATTCCTTCTCTCACTTGAGTAGGCGGATATTCCAAGCATAGCTCTTTCCAGTTCCTCTCTGGGAGACCAATAGCATTCTCGTTCCTGCTTCGTAGGGTCGAGGTCTCTGAGATGTATATATTAATGCAGGGAGAATGGTGGAGTCGAAGAGATGTGCCCCGAAGCTAGAGGTTCTTTGTCCTTTTAACTATTTCTTCGATGCTTTTTGAAGGCATTCCATGCTGCTCTCTTCTTCCTGCACTGCTCAGGTTTTAGGTCGCTTCATCATCTTGAATTCCTCGACCTAGGTACACACTAACTGCTGCATTCAGAGAGATATCTGTTTCCATTGAGAGTGAATGGGGCCTCTGGAACTAGTTCATTTTTCATGAACATAGTTTTGTTCAGATTCAGCTGTAGACCCTATCTTTCCCACATTCTTGGTCGAAGTCAGCCAGCATTTGTGCCTTGGCTAACAGTTACAGAGGAAAATTTCAGACATTATCTGCTAAAAAATATCCCAATTTAGGAAATGGGAATTTGTGAGACACAAGATAGTTCATAAGACTACCTAGCCTTTCCAAATTCAGACTGGTTTGTTTCCATAACTTAGATACATTGATTTTGTTATTATTATTTCATAGTTCCGAACTTGCTGCCCTAAAACATTACTCATTAGTTAGCTCTGTGGTAGCTGTGGGTCAGCCATGGTTCATGTTGGTGGACCTGCTACTCACCAACTAGACTCTTGGGACAGCTCTCCACTAGGGTCTCCTCTCCACTTCCTATCCTGGAGTCTTGAGCTAACTCAGTCTGTTCTTACACCCAAGGCACCCTGGGCCTATGACTCACAGCTAACGTCCTGTTGGCCAAAACAGACCACATGACAGAGTCTCAAGTGAAAACACTGCTGGGAAATATACTCTGTGTTTAAAAGACTTTAGAGTTGGGAAGTCTCTGTAATAGTACAGAGGATAGGGCATTTGCTTTGCACACAGCCCACCTGGGTTCAGTCCTCGGCATCCTATAATAGTCCCTGAGCACTGCTAAGAGTAATTCCTGAGTGCAAAGCTCCAGTAATAAGCCCTAAACACTGGGATGTGACCCACAAAGAGTGTGGATTCAAGTACTAGGGGATTGAACCCAGTGTGGCAAATACCTAACTTGCTATAATATGTCTCTGACCCCCAAAGAACAGAAGTTTTTAGAAACATACTCAAGGTCATATAGAAAATAAATATAGGGTTGGGATTCGAACCAGGGGTAGAATGATTTCTTATCTACACCCTTGTTTGTTAAATTTTTGGAAGCCTCCCAAGCTTGGGGTGGAGGTCTATGGGATCTCTTCTGGTGATACTTGGCAGCTGGGTAGGATGCTCCAATGATCAGGCCCGAGGATGCAGTGTTCTCTGAACCCAGGGGAACCTGGGGTCCTCCACTGGGCCCCCAAAAAGCCTCAGACTTTCTCCTACCTTGACTCTTCTGATCTTGTTTCCCCTTTACTGAGGTCCCCCTAGTTTCCTAAGCTATAACCCATTTACATGATCTTCACCTGTGAAGCATCCTTTGAGTTGTCTGGGCCCCCAGAGCGCCCATATGGCCCTGACTGAGAACACGGTGCTATAAACTACTATGCTATTCTGACCAGATGATTCAGGGATTTGACTGCATCTGAAATAGATTTATTATAAGAAACAGGACAATTTTTAAAAAATATCTTTGCTCCATTTGTTCAAAAATATTTAAGGGGACATCATTTTCTCTGAGAATCGAGTAGGCTATTATGTAAAAAAAAAGTGTGAAAGCCCAGAGACAAGAAAAAAGACTGCAGCAAATTTAAAAATATAACCCAACAGAGAGATGCCCAGTTGGAGGGAGCAAAACAGAATGCTTGAAATGAGGAAAAATGAAATTCAGAGTGGTTGAGGACAAAGCTTTAAAAAAAAGGCTCTAAAGCATAGCTTTAGAGAACAAAAGATTACTAAATGATAAGTGACAGTCGGTGGCAAAATCCTAGAGAGCTCCATTTCTTTGAACTATAATTGTCCCTGAAGTGAAAAAGAAAACCAGCAAATAAAAATAACGGCAAAACTAACAGAAAGGAAAAAAAAAGCTCTTTGTCCAATGATGAGTTTCAACCTTAAGAATGAAGAAAAAAATTGGCTGTGCAGTGTTTTAATATTTATTGCTGTATACATATGAACCCTCTTTGAGCAGCATAAATCAGCAAATATTCATGTTCTAATTTCTGAAGATTAGAAATGGCGGGGGTGACTTTAGCTGGTTGATTTTAGAATGAGTCAAAGCTGTGCGATTGGGTGAGCAGTCATTTATTTATTTCTAAATTAGAAAAAAATAAAATATTCAGCAAGCTTAATACCACGGCAAACTTGAAGAGTAGAATGTGAACAAATGGTTGGCACACAAAGATAATCCAAATATGCAAAATAATTCAAAAAAGAACTTGGAAGAAAGAATCCATGTGGCTAAAAAAATGGAAAAGTTAGGTTTCAGAATGGAAAATGAAGTAATAAAAACACATGCTAACTAAAAGCTTAGAAAGTGTAGAAAATCAAGAAATGCTATATTGCTAATATAATAACAGTTGTACATTGATTCCATAAACTATCAGATACATTGATCAGACTGCCTTTTATGTATCCTCTTGACTTATTATATACCTCCAAGAGTAAGCTCCATTTTCCACAATAAGTTACTTGTGACTGGGTTTTATCAACTTTCTTTTCTTGACCTCCAGAGGTCTATCACTTTCTTACTCCTCTTGCTGTATTTTTATGTGCCCCTAAACATTTAAATCTTTTTATTATATTTATTATATTTATTGTATTCAGCTTTATTGTATGCATTATTATTCATACTAATATTGTATGCAGGTATCCTTGAGCATATTTCTAACCACCCCTATCTCCAATAATTCTATTTAGTACTTTGGAATAGGAATCAGAGAGGAGTCTTCAATGGGCTGGGAATATTTCTGTGACTGGATTTGATTCCTGGCACTTGAGTGTCTCCAAAACACTGCAGGAATGACCCCTAAGAAAAAGAGCTTCCGGGGTATTACACAAAATACCACCAGGTGTGAACAGAAAAAAACCACTTCTTGGATACATAATTTTTAATCCTAATATATTTCATTTGTTATTTTGTGTTATATATTTGATACTCTCCATTATCAATTCTAAATTTCACTTCCTTCAGTAAGTACTTCCTCGATTAGTTTCAAGCACATGCTAGACATCCTTTTTAGGGTTTCAATGTAATTTTTTAAAAAAGTATTTTATTATACCACTGTGAGATATACAATTACAAAGAGATACAATTAAAAAGTTCATATTTGGGTTTTGGTCATACAGTGTTCCAGCACCCGTCCCTCCACCAGTGCCCATCTCCCACCACCAACGTCCCCGGTTCCCTCCTCCCTCCCCAGCCCACCTCCATGGCAGGTTCTTTATTTCTTTCCCTTTCTCTCTCTTTCTCTTTCCTTTCCCTCCAGATTATGGATTACAGAACAGCTACATTAAAGGGTTGTCATGTATCTTTTGCCTGCATTTAATGCTCAGTTCTAGGTTGGTATTAGTACCCTCGACAATGTTAGCACACTGTTCCATTTTCTGTCTTACCTAGCCTCTGACTCCCACGTTTGTGATAATTTCCACCTTTGACAAGACCCTCCTGATCCATGTTCTCACTTGACCTTGGATATTGGTATCATAATATGTACATATATATTTATGCCATGCAGATAAATGCAGTCATTCTGTATCTGTCTCTCTCCTTCTGGCTAATTTCACTCAACATAATCTTCTCCATGTCCATCCATTTATAGGCAAATTTCATAACTTCATTTTTCCTAACAGCTGCATAGTATTCCATTGTGTAGATGTACCAAAAGCTTCTTTATCCAGTCATTGATTTTCGGGCACTTGGTTGCTTCCCAGATTCTGGCTATTGTGAATAATGCTGCTATGAACATAAAAAGTAGGGATGGTGTTTCCGCTGCGTATTTTTTGGCTTCCCAGAGTATATTCCCAGGAGTGGTATGGCTGGGTCAAATGGGAGTTCAATTTCTAGTCTTTGGAGGAATATCCATATTGTTTTTCCAGAAAGGCTGTACCAACCGGCATTCCACCAACAATGGATGAGTGTCCCCTTTTTAGGGTTT
>JAJIBD010028601.1:0-16995 GCA_021461705.1 Cryptotis parvus
GGATTGTAATACACACATTTAGAGGTTATCATGTGTATTTCCTATTTTCAATGCCTGCCCTATGATGGTATTATTATTTCAATCATGATCAGCACACTGTTCCTCTCTGTCTTAATTGGCTTCACCTCAACATGCTTCTGTGGGATCGGGCAGGTCCAGCTGTGAGTCCGGACCTTGAGGATGACTGTGGCAGTTGTGCAGTACTCGGTTCCCAAGCTTGGGTGAGGGGAAAGGCCAATATAAAACCCATCCCACTTAAGATGCTCATCAGCTCTAGCATAGGACAGGCAGGCAGAGACTTGCCCTGCACCTGAGTACCTGTGTGTCTTGCATTGAGAGCCCTTAGCAGTAGTTCCTGTAATACAGGCCGTGGAGGGAGAGCCAAAGGGGGGAAGGCTGCCCAGCCCCAGCTCATATGGAGCCATTTAATCATTCTGACCCTTGAGCCAAACCTCATTTCTTTATTCTGAAAGGGCTCTGTAGAAGTTCTTCCACCTCACCCCAACCCAAGATTTTTTAAAAAATTTTTATTTTTACATTTCAAAGATATACAATTTGAAAAGTTCATATTTGGTTTTGGGTCAAACAGTGTAGCAAGCACCCATCCCGCCACCAGTGCCCATCCCCCACCTACCTACCGCCCCCGGTTCCCTCCCCCTCCCTCCCAGCCCCTCTCTTCATGGTAGGTTCTTATTTCTTTCCATTTCTACTATTTCTCTTTCCCTTCTCTCCAACTATGGACTATAGAACATACATTAGAGGGTTGTCATGTGTACTCTCTTGCCTCTATTTAATGCTCAGTTCTAGGCTGGTAATAGTACCCCCCACATTGTTAGCACACTGTTCCATTTTTCTGTCTTACCTACCTCTCACTCCCAAGATCGTTAGAGATAACTTCCACCTTTGGATGAGGACCTCCTGATATTGTTTCACTTGACTTTGACATTGGTATCAGAGTAAAATATATATTTATGTTATGCAGATAAATGCAGCTCATTCTGTAACTTCGTTCTCTCCTTCTTATAACTTTCGCTTCAACATAATCTTCTCCATGTCCATCCATTTACAAGGTCTTATAACTTTTATTTTTTCCTGAACAGCTGCATATAGTATTCCATTGTAGATGTACCAAAGCTTTTTTACTAGCCATCGATTTTTTTGGGCACTCTGCCAACCCAAAGATTTTTTCGAATTATATCAACCTGCCGCAGGGGAGCAGGGAAGCGATTTTTCAGAGATGTCGTGGGACAACCTAATTGAGGAAATGCAGCTAAAAGAGATGCTTATTATGATTGTTATTAAATGTTTTCAGTGAGCTTACAATGATGCTGAATATGTCACAGGTTTAGAAACCTGAACTTTCACTTAGCTGTGTGTCTTGTCTTACTTAAAGAAGTAGATGAACCCTTAAAATTATGTTTATTTTTAATTTGAAACACCTGTTGGCTTACAATACTGTTGATGCAGGTGGTTTTATGTGTGTACTTCCGCCATAGCTTCAACCATGTTCTCTCTACATTGCCTCTTAGCACTCAACCTCTCCACTTAAGCTTAGTCTTCTAACTAACTTTCAGTTTCTATTGTCTTTAGCCATATTGTTATCTCCTTACTGTACTTCTTTATATCCCATATCAAAAAGATTTTGTGTCTGTCACTCTACTTCAGCATGATATCCTCATTTCCCTCCATGTAAAGTAAATTGTGTATTTATCTTTTTCGAATATCTGTTTAATGCTGTGTGCCTCTAGTGTTAATTTGTCATAAATAATTAGTTGTCTCTGAAAATGATTTTTAAACAGAGTAAATATGTAAATAATCAATGATAAAAAAACAACATAAATATCGTAAGACTGTCCAGTAAATAGAATTGGTCCTGAAGCAGTAGGTTTGAATCTTTAAAGCAAGAACCAAAACCATATACCATTTATTTATATAAATTAGAATAGGTTCTATGGTTTCAATTGAGAGATGTCTGATAGATCTACATTGTGTTGAAGAAAGTCTTTGAAAATTTAGGCAGCAGTTTGTCTTGTGTGTGGGGCAAACTAGAGAAGGCTTCAAGGTCTGACTTGGTATTAACTAATACAAAGTGAACAAAGATCCTGTTGACACTAGTCTGTTTAAATTCAAACTTTTTTTTTTCTGCTTGGGCCAGCACCCGGCTAATGCCCAGGGGTTTCTCCTAGGCTCCACCAGAATTACTCCTTGATGCAGGCGCTTGGGGGACCATGGAGATGCTGGGATCAAACTAGTCGGTGATAAAACAGCCGAGCAAGGCAACGCCTCTACCTGCTGACTAGCTCACTCTGGCTCACCACAATTCAAAACTTTCATGCTTGTTTCTTGTCTTTGTGATTGTAGTTCTAGTCCTCTCAATTGCTTGTAATAAGAAAAACAATAAGTTTTCTAAGTCATCTACTTTTTAATAAGATAGTTTAAAAAATAAAAAAATATTTTGAAAGACTGTGGTTTTCAAAATTTTTAGTATATCCAAAACTGGCACTTCAGTTCTCTGCCCTCTCCTATTCCAAACAGAAAACAGCAGAAACTGAAAAGCTGATAAGAATAGTTGACAAATGCTTGTTGTAGAAATCTCAGATTGTTTACTGAAGCACATGTTGTTTGTCTTAGAGAATTGAATTTGCTTACATGGACTCGATACAAACTCCCAATCCAATGCACTAACTAACCACTCTCATAAATGAATTCACCAGTTTTTAAATAATTGACTTTCCACTCAGATATGTACTGTATCTCTTAGTCAGAGGCAAAATATCAAATCTAGTTTTCCCACAGAGCAGCTTGAAAATAACTGCGTTTCGTGAATTTTTCTTTATTATTGCTGAAGAACCCAGGTCCATGCATTTATGTATGTGCTTATATGGTTTTACATCCCTAAAGTTTTATTCGCTTGTAGTATGCTTTCAGCCAATGAGATAACTCTTCCAAATCTACTTTTTTTTTTTTGTAAGGCTTTAGGTTTTTGCATTAATCTCTAACCTATTAAGCATTTTCAACCAATGTCACTGAATTACATACTTTTTTTACTGTGTCTCTTTATACACGTCAACTACAATTTTGATGAATTGTCTAGATCCAAAAATTCAAAGAGGAGTGAGACTTGTTGCTGGCTCACTATGATCTACATGATTGCATCATAGCTGATGCTGAGTTCCAGGAGAATGATTTATCTGTACCTCACTGAAGGGTATGCTTAGGCCCAGTGCACAGTGAGAAACTGGTGATTCCCTTTAAATTATCAATGATAGTACTAAATTGGTGGCAACCTGAGAATAATCTGATAATAATTGAAAATTTTGTTGGTTCATAATTATGTGTATATATGTTTAGAGAATGAGTTCTTCTTGATGTATCAAATGCTTTGATCTGCGAAAGAAAATGAGGGCCATCACGATTGGGCTCAGAGTTAAAGCTTTGTTTCAAATTTCAAGAAGAAGACAGTTAGGATAGAGGAATGAATCACTTTATAACAATGATATTTTTGGGAATGATCACTCTGGATAGAATTGGGTGTTGAAAGTAGGTAAGTGATTTCAGTAATAACTTTATGCAGTACTGTACCACAAAACCATAATGAACTAAAGTAAGATAGATAGATAGATAGATAGATAGAGAGAGAGAGAAGCGCCGTCTTAGAGGTGGGGTGGGGGTGGGGTGAAAGGGAAACTGTAATATTGGTGTGAAATGACATTTGTGAAGTAATGGGTGCTGGAACTTGTATACCTGAAACCCAATCACAGACAAATTTTCACTGTTTATCTCATGGTGATTTATTTTTTGATTCATTTTAACACTCTGTGAGTTCCTGCAACTGGTGCATTTCGACCATTGACATTGAGAGAGATTATTGCCGGGATTTTGTGCCATCTGTGTATATAGGTTGGTTGTCTTTTGGGTTATACCTCGCCTTATATAGATCTTTTCAGTCCTTCTTATGCTGGTTTTGATTTACAAAAGGTCTGGGCTGTTGTTATCCAAGAAGTTGTATATCTGTCGGTCCAAACTATGAGAGTTTAGCTGGATAAAGAATTCTGCTGAGGCATTCATTTCATTTTTTTTTACTATGACTCCACCACTGCCTTCTGGCTTGAGGGCGTTCTTCTAGAAGTCTGCTGAAAGTCGTAATGGTTGCCTTGTATACTTTTTCTTTGATCTTATGTCTGGAAGAATTATGTCTCTGCCCATGGCATCCATTACTTTGAGTGACTAGGATGTGTCTTGGGGTCTTTCTATTGGGGTCTATTCTGTTGGTGACTTGTCGGGCTTCGACTGATGCCTTTCGTCCTGACCTCAGAACTTCTTTCTGTTTGCATTTGTTTTATTATACCACCATGAGACATACAACAAAGGTGTACAGAATTGGTTCTTGGAGTACAGTATACCAGCACCCATCCCTCCACCAGTACCCCATTCCACCACCAATGTACCACCCCTCCGCCACCCCCAGGCTGCCTTAATAGTTGGTACCCCCGCTTACTCTCTTTCTCTCTCTGTCTCTCTCTCTCTGTATCTCTTCCCTCTTGTTTTGCACATTGTGGCTAGCCCCAGATAGTTAGGAGCGCACAATAAGCTCCTCGGTGTATTCACAGAAGTGATTTTTTTAGTTAAAAATCACAAGAAACTATGTCATCTTACACCATGGCACATCTGTTCCATCCTTCTGCCGGCCCAATACTACCATTCAGTGCCTGCCCTGTCAGCACACCTCTAGGGAGAATACCCCAGCGAGACAGGCCAGTGTGAGAGTTCAAAATGTCCTTTTACTTCCTCTCATGGTGATTAATAAAACAATTAAAAAGAAAAAGAAGTAGAATGACCGCCCATACCTGGGTGGTAGTTGAGGGATCGAGGTAAGACAGATATCACCTTTCCTATTTGTAAAAGAGAACACCTGGAGTTCTCGCAAGGTGTTCAATTGTTGGGCAATGATTGTCATGGTCGCCACCACAACAGATACTGGAGGCCACATCACAAATTTAGTAATATATTCCTACCCCACACCTATATCCACCAAAGGAACATTTATGCTACAGTATGCATGGAAAATACAGTAAGGTGGAGGAAAATCCTTGCTTTTCCTTTCTATATCCTTTTGTAGTAACTTCTGTCAGCAATATGAAACAATCCAATATACCAGTGCCAGCTAACTATGAACAGTGGCAAAGTTCAGCCGCAGCAGAGAGCCAGTAGAACTTTTTTTCCTCAAACAGTAAAGAATTCTAACTTTAGGTGCTCCCCAGTGTTCAGTTAAACACAAATGCTCTTAGCCTCCTTCCTGAGGGTGGTGTATCAGGTTTCTAAAGGTTTATGATAAAGGTGGGAAAGTTCAGGTATAGGATGAACCAAGTGTGTGGACCTTAGCTGTACCTTCCACCCTTTCCTACCAGGTATATTTGTGTTTGTCTTCAGTGGCTGGAACAGAATGGTAGGACGCTTTCTCAGACTGGCTCTAGACCTCTGAGCTCCAGTTCTAAATGTCACTTGGGCCTTTCTAGTGTTTCATCAAAATGTTAATTCTACACATTTCCCCAGAGGCATCAGGCAAGGGAAACAATAACATCTCAGCCTTTCCAGGGAACTTCTAGCTCTCTACACTGTACTGGGGAGTTCTAAGTGTTATTGATGGCTCGCAAGGACACTTCCTAGAAAGTTTAGAAGCGTTTTCTTAAGGAGTCTAGTTTTACACCATTTCTCCTCTCCCCTCATCTAAAGAGGCCCCACTTTCATAGGGATCCACTCGCATATAGCTTGAGCATAACAGTAGTATTTCAAGGGATCTTCATTTAATCTGAGAGTGAGTTGAATGGATTTGACTGGCCTCAAATGGTCTTACAGTCTTATGGCATGAACCAGAACTATTTTGACATAAATGGCATCTTAACAGTTCAGCTTTTCTAAAAGCTCAAAATGCTCGCTCAACCTCTGCTGCTATTATTTCAGGAATACTAAAAGTCTGTACCAAAACTCAAAAAGTCAGGCATTGACACTGTGTTCTCTGTGGACTGCTCTTTAAGGCAAGACATTCTAATTGCTCCCTACCTAGTGGAGGTCACAGTGTAGCAGGAAGATAGGGAACAGAGTTGACATCATGCTGGGACACAGAGCACCATTGTCACGCCTGTTCTTGCAGAATAATTATGGATCAATATTTGCTTTCTGTACCTAAGTCGTTTTTTTTATTGCTGGTTGTTTAATTATATATTTTATAGATGTTTTCAAATCACTCTGCTAGGGACTGAACTCATTCTTTAGAAACATTTGTTTATAGTTATTTTGCATCATAATTGCCTAAAATGGGATTGTTGTTTCTTTTCTAGTTTGCTTACAAAGATGGTTTCAAAAGGGTATCCTCCCAGGCCTTTCTTTCCTGAAGAGGAGTTATTTCTCTCTGTTAATTGTACTATTGTTATTTTATTTAAATGTATTTATTTGCTGGTTAGGGCTACAATTTGCCAAAAGTAGGGTTTACTACTGGCTCTGTGCTGAGTGATCACTTCAGCAATGCTCAGGGAACCAGGTGCAGGATATAAAACTTTGTGACTGGCCGTGTGCAAAGTCAGCACCTTACCCACCTAAATGTTCTTGGCCCCAGTCATTTAATTTGTTTTGGGGGATGGCACACCCAGTGGTGCTCAAAAATACTCCTGGCTCTCTGCGCCTGTGGAATCATTCCTGATAAGCTCAGGGACCGCATGGTGCTGGGATTTAAACGCGGTCAGCCACATGCAAGAGCAAGCAGCCTGCCTCTTGTACCCCCCTCCATGTACCACCTCTCTAGCCTCTGCTCCTGTTACTTTTTTTTAAAGAATGTGTAGAATTTACTAAACCTTCCTAAACAATTCCTCCCCTTTGTTGCTTCGTGGCGATGGGGCTGTGCACGCCTGATTGTTGCCCTTGGCGGTGCTCACTGCAAGTTGCACTGACGTAGTCTTGCGTGCTCACACTTTCTACTTGGGTGCTCCAGAGACGACCGTGGAGGGCCACACTGCTCGCCAGAGTGCTCAAGCGCAGTTTTTCCTGTGTGTACACCTGACTGCACAACAGAACATACCCTCATCTGAGTTTCCAAATTTCAGGCAGCCCTGGTGGAGGATCGAACTTAGGCAGCAGGGTTGCAAGGCAGGTGCTTTTATTTTATTTTATTTTTAAATTTTTTTTATTTTTACAATTATAAAGATATACAATTAAAAAGTTCATATTTGGGGTTTTGGCCATACAGTGTTCCAGCACCCATCCCACCAATCGCGCCCATCTCCCACCACCAAACGCCCCTGCCCTCCCTCTCCCAGTCCTCCTCCACAGGCAGGATCTTTTATTTCTTTCCTTTCTCTCTCTTTTGTTTTTTCCCTTCCTTCCAGACTATGAATACAGAACATACATAAAGGTTGTCATGTGTATCTTTTTTGGCAAGGCAGCGGATTTAGCCACTCGGAACCATCCCTGAAGGGAATTTATTTTATTTATAATTATTATTTATTTAGTTTTTTAATTGAATAACTGTGAGATAACAGTTAAGTAAAGGTTAATTCATGACTGGGGTTTCAGAAACACAATGTTCCAATATTTTTTTTCACCACTGTACATTTCCCACCACAATGAACTAGCTTCCTCCTCCCACTCTCTTCACCTTCCCCCTCCATCCTAGCTAGCCTTTTGTTGGAGAGGCATTTTTTTTTTCTTTCTTTCTGGCATGGTTTGCAATATAAGCATTGAGAAGTTATCATATATATCCCTTAACCCATTTAAGCACTCAGTTCTTGTCCAGAGTGACATCATGTCCAAATATCATTTTACTAGTCCCCTCTCTATTCCCCTAAATGCCCTTCCCTCTGCCCTTTTTATTTGTGGCAAGTCCCTGAAGGGGATTTCCAAACCCACCTGGTGCATCCTCACTAAAGGCTAGGTCTCATGTTTCTTGAGCCTTTGGCAGGGATAGAATGGGAACGGAACATTGAAATAAAGGTGAAGGAAGTGGCTACTCTCTGGAATTGTACTGAGCTGAAAAATGTCAGGCCAAGACATTTTATCAGTCTCAGTGCCCTAAAGAAAAGTGCCTGTCATAGAGAAAGGGGGTGGGGCAGGAGTGGTGTGGTGCTTGTGGTATGGGGAGGAAGGAAGTGGTGGTGGGGCAGGAGGCGAGGGAGTGCGGGGATTGGAGGAAAACTGGGAACACCCAGTAGAGGGGGAGTAAGCTTAACATTGGTAATGGATTGATGTTGAAATCTTGTGGCTACTCGAAACTCAACCACAATTTTGTAAATCACAATGTTCTAAATCGTTTTTTACAACTTTATTTTTAGAACCTGTTTTGTTATACTTTACAGGCCATTTCCTTTATTTATTTGTGACATTTTTTGGGGTCATTACCGGCCAACAAAGATGCTCAACTGTTACTCCTGGCCTTGTCCTCAGGAATATTCAAGTGTGCTGGGGATTGAACCTGGGTGGCCATTATGCAAACTAAGGCTGTTCTCCCTGCTAATGCTCGTGCCCCTAAAAATTTTTACCTAAAGAGTGAACAAGGTAAACCAAAGCTTCTTGCAACATTGTTGGAACTGGAGGGCATCATGTTAAGGGAGAAAAGTCAAAGGAGAAGGTGGTGCTCTGGGACTATTCCTGCCTGTGTTCAGAAGTGACCCCCCAGGCAGTTTAGGGAACCAGGATTGGCAGAACAAAAGCAAATGCTTAAAGTTCTGAACCCATGATTTTTTTTCAATCCTTGAGTATTTGTACAGGTCGTAATAAATATTTGGTGGATTTCAAAGTGTTTATTAGATGGGAGACACCAAATGTGAGAGTCCCTGCGAACTTCTTAACCTTTCCTCCTATCCATGCCCACCAGCACACACATGCACAATGCTCCTACCCCCTTGACTTAAGTATTGCACTCTATGCCCCCTCTTCTGAGCTGCTGTTCAGGTGACTGAGTGAGGCAGGCTGGGGAAGCATAGTTTTCAGTTTGTATCCCCTACCTGCCTCTTAAGGAGGTCAGGTGGGAATCATCACAGTTAAGAACAGAAGCATAACAGCACACTGCCCACCAAGACAGGAACGGAGAACGGATTACCAGGTGGGGAGGACTCCCAGGACAATGAGCCTACACCTTGAGCCACTCAACACACACATAGCTTTTATTACCAGTCAGATCTTGAGGTGGATGCAAGTCTAGTTGGGGGAGAGGTAAAGAGAAACTTCATTCCTGTTGGCCACTAATGAGTGGCCCAAGATCCTTTTAGAAGTAATCCCGTGGCAGAGCAGCTCAAGATTAAATTTTGATGCTGCTTATCAACCACAGGCGCGCTGAAGGGAAAGATGGTTTATAGAAAAGAGATGGAATCAGGTTGGCATGGTTCCTCTCCTAACACCTTGCAACTAAAAGAAAAACTCAGTTACTGTAATTACTCTTAAAGCAGCTGAACTTTAATTCACTTAGGACCCCGATAATAGATGAAAAGAAAGCAGATAAATTGTTCATCCTGATTGATCCCCATTTAAACCCAAGGATAAAGAGAGTCTGTCTCCGCTTATACAGAAACCTGTTCCACCTGGTTTTCAATAAATACCTTTCCTTCTACAAACAGCAAAGATGTTCTTTCGCCTTATTGGCCAGCTTCTCCTGTGTATTTCTCTTGAGTTTCCTGCCATCTTCTAAGTTGATCCTGCTCCCATGGCAATAGAAGTTTCTTTCAGGAGGACAAAGCTCTGTGCAGCAAGTGGCCATTATGCCCTTAGGTACAGGAGACCCAGAGCCAGCACAGGTTTTGATTTGCTGTCTGTAGGGACTTTGTTTGCTCTGGCTGCTATGGCAAAGGATCACAGAACTGAGCACCTTCACTAGCGCATATGTATCGAAAACACTTGAGACAGGGAAGTCTAAGACGAGGGGCTATTAGAATGGGCCGGTAGTCATCTCTCCCTGGCCTGTTAAGGTATGTCCTCTTTGTAGCCCCTCACAGAGTCCTTTTTGTTCAGAAAATTCACTGAGTTAAAGAGATTTTCGATTTTACGACACAAGATTAACACCTTGCCCTAAGACTACATTTTATTTTTCTCCCTTCTTTATTTATTTTAAACACCATGATTTACAAAGTATATAGCTTTTTGCAATACAGTTGCTAGAGCATCATATTGTTCAGCACCAATCCTACCACCAGTGTGCCCTCACCAATTAGAGACCTCGCATTTCCCACCCCCATTCCCTTGCCTGTTCTTATGTCATCAATTGTATGTTGATTCATCACAGTCCATATAAGGGAATGGTACTGGACAAAAAGTCATGGCATCCCCACCCCCAGGCTTTTCATTGTTCTGTGGAGTTTGGCCACCCTGTTCTTGTGATTCACTTTCTGCTCCAACGGTTTTCTACTGTTAACCTTGTGATCTATTAATAAAGTACTGGAAACATAATTGCTATGGGTAGTTAGAGAGTGTCACGATAAATGACTTTGTCTAAGATTATCATCTGTGTTTAGAACAAAGGCTCAGAATAGATTTGGCTCACGTATAGAATGCTCAAGGCTGACATAATAAAGGTCCGCACGCGGTGGTGAACTGGGGTTCACTTGACTATGATCAAGTGAACCCCAGATCCACTTGGGACAAGTGATCAAGTGAACCCAGTTCACTGTGATTCAAGTGATCAAGTGATCAATGAACCCCAGATTCACCACCACTCGCAACCATTACAATACCCATTTTGCATTTATGTCAACCTATATTTGAACTTGTCCTATGCATACATTGAATAATCTATCTTGAATTGCTTGTTAAAGATCACTTCCTCTAAACATTAGATGATGACAATACGGGGTCTATTACAAAAGTCATTGAGACTTTTTAAATTCCACATGCCTGAGCCTACTGTATAGAAATTTTCATGTTTCCATAGACACACACCACCCCTCCCCATTTCTATGAAATGTGATGGGACACCTGTTAAAATCAATATAACTGTTTTTGATATATCATGTGGTCGCTTATGGCTATGTGCCATGGGTGGTGGTATGGGGAGCTTGGAGTCTAGACCCTGAGAATGGATGTGATTGTGGTGTAAGAGGTCTTCCAGCCTCGAGATTTGTGGGGGCAGGCAAGGACCAGAACCTGCCCTTCCAGGACACCACATCAGCCTACTACATGTGTGGGATGGGTGAGCAGAAGTCATCCCATCTTGTGTGTGTGTAATTGGCCCTGGCCGACATATCAGCAACAGTCCTGGGCAGGCCCACCAGGACCTTGTAGGAGGGGACATGTGGAAGGGACCCAGCTTCCAGCTCCCTGGAAAGCCTGGTGAACCTTGAAGACTAGATTTGCAACCATCTCCTTAAAAGAATTCTCTAGAAACAACCATGAATTGTAAGAAATGAGCATGTGAAAATTGGTTAATCATCGTTTATTATCAGGGAAATGCAAATCAAAGCCCAAAGAGATACACCCTCATCCTAATAAGAGTGACCTCATGAAAGAAGACCAAGCATAGTAAGTGAAAGCAGGATGTGGTGAACAAAGAAAGTCTTCACTGCTGCTGGGAATGTAAATTGGTGCAGAACTTCTATGGAAACAGACATGAAGACTCCTCAAACAATTAGATATTGGGGTTGAGAGATCGACAGACTAGAGAGTGTTTTCTTGTTTGCAGGAGATTCTGAGTTCAATCCCCTCAAACTTTACATAATACCCCCCTGAACTTTTGATCTCATGAGTAGACCCCTGAACTATTAAAGCGTCATGTGACCCCTCAAAAAACAAGCTACAGAACTCCCTTATGACCTAGAAATTCTGGAGTCTGGGTACAAAGCTAAGAACACAAAAACATTAGCTGAGGTATACATGCTAGCATATCCCATAATGGTTGTCCCCTGAGCACCTACATTCATTGCAAACAACCCAAAGGTGCAGAGACAGGTGGGTGAATAAAGAAACTGTGCCATCTATACACAATGCAATATACTTGGCTATAAGAAAGATAAAACCTGCCAGTTATTTCAACCTGGATAAAGCATAACTAGAGTGGTTCATGTTAAGCAAAATGAACTCATAGGAGGAAATTAGCAGAAGTCTTCACTCATGTGCAGTATAGAGGGAAACAAAGTGAGAGAATTATAGTAAACTACCCACAAATAACTCCTGGAGTTGAGTACAGAGCTGAGTGTTAGCAAGAGACAGGGTGGGGAGGAAGAGAAGGACTACAAGTGAATTTAGAGTAAAGATGGAGGGTCTGGAGCACTTGATATGGTAGAGAGAGAGTTTGCATAGTTTTGTACTCCACACACACATGAATGGCAGTGCTATTGTTACCAAGATCTGAACTACATTAATTTTTTTTGATGTGGAAACATGCTTTGTGAGTGAGCTTATAAAATTTCATATTTGATATGACAAGGAATATAAATAAATTATTTTGAGACTGCTTAGGGTCAGGGTCTAAGGGTGGTTGGGAAATCGGAGCAATGGGAGAGGGTAATTTTGATGTGGATTGATGTTGAAACATTGGAAACATTGAAGACCCATTGAGCAGCAACTGTACTATGAATAACTTGTAAACCATGGTGTTTAAATAAAGTAAAATAAATCTACTGATATAAATAAATACACTTTTAGCAAACCTTAACAGCACACACACACACACAATCATTACAGAAACAATTGTTACACAGTCTACTTCACTTGATCACTTCTTATCCTTCACAATTCAATGCCGAAAGGGTACACCAGTAACATTTCCATCGACCCTATCACGTATAATGTAGCCTCGGTAGTATCTGGCTGATTAAGAAATATGAAGCATGTTTCAAACCATTCCATTCAGGTCTACACTTTAAAGAAGTCTAATTCATTTGTAGGTGGGGCTACGTGATCCTTACATCCCGTGGATCCAGTGGGTAATAGTCCAGTGGGTTCTAGTCCAGTGGTAGTCTCCCAAATTGGGCTTCATATGTCCAGCCCATCTGATTTTCCATGCTTTGGTAAATGAGACAGACATCCTGATTCTGGAATAGTGACGGGAGGTCGGAACACCGGATTCCTTCTCTCACTTGAGTAGGCGTGATATTCAAGTGATAGCTCTTTCAGTTCCTCTGGGAGACCCAATGAGCATTCTCGGCCCAAGCCCAGAGGTCGAGGTCTTAGATGTATGTTAATGCAGGAGAAATTATCGAGTGGAAGAGATGTGCCCGCTAGAGGTTCTTGTCCTTTCAACTATTTCTTCGATGCTTTTGGCTGGGTATTCCATGCTGCTCTCTCTTCCTGCACTGCTCTAGGTTTTAGGTCGTCTCATCATTTTGAATTCTCGACCTAGGCACTAACCCGCTGCATCTAGAGATATCTGTCCCATTGAGAGTGAATGGGGGCCTCTGGAACTAGTTCATTTTTTCATGAACATAGCTTCGTCTAGATCTCACCCAGTAGACCTATCTTTCCACATTGGTCTAAGTCAGCCAGTATTTGTGCCACATGGCAAGTTACAGAGGAAAATTCAGAACATTCAAAAATATCTCACTTTAGAAATGGGAATTTGTGAGACACAAGATAGTCTATAAGACTACCTAGAGCTCTTTCTAAATTCAGATGATTTCTCCCATAACTTCTAGATATTGATTTGTTATTATTATTTCATAGTTCGAACTTGCAGCCCTAAAACATTACTCTTATTAATTAGCTCGGTGGTAGCTGTGGGTCAGCCATGGTTCATATTGGTGGACCCCTACTCACCAACTAGACTCTGGGAAGGGGCCTCCACTAGGGTCTCCCTCCACTTCCTATCCTGAGTCTTGAGCTAACTCCAGTCTGTTTCTACACTCCAAGGCACCCTGGGCCCATGACTCCAGCAATCATTCCATAGTTGACAAAAACAGATCCATGACAGAGTCCTCCCAAGTGAAAACACTGCTGGGAAATATACTCTGTGTTTAAAAGACTTTAGAGTTGGGAAGTCTCTGTAATAGTACAGAGGATAGGGCATTTGTTTGCACACAGCCCACCTGGGTTCAGTCCTCTCGGCATCCTATAATAGGTCCCCTGAGCACTGCTAAGAGTAATCTCCTGATAAAGCTCCAGTAATAGTTTTTCCTAAACACTGCCAGATGACCTGACAAAGAGTGTGGATTCAAGTACTTCGATTGAACCCAGTGTGGCAAGTACTCAACTTGCTATAATATGTCTCTGGACCCCAAAGAACAGAAGTTTTAGGAACATATTCAAGGTCATATGAAAATAAATATAGCTGGGATTCCAACCAGGGTAGAATGATTTATCTACACCCTTGTTTATTAAAAATTTTGGAAGCCTCCCAAGCCGGGGTGGAGGTCTAGGATCTCTTCTGGTGATAAGGCAGCTGCAGGGATTCCAATGATCAGCCCGAGATGCAAGCAGTTTCTGACCCAGGGAACCTGGGGTCCTCCATCAGCTCCTGTGCCTCAGACTTTCTCCTACCTTGGACTCTTCTGATCTTGCTTCCTTACTGATCCCTCTCTAGTTTCCTACAATAACCCATTTACATGATCTTCACCTGACACATCCTTGAGTGTCTGGGGCCCCCAGAGCCTATATATGGCCCTGACTGGAGAAACGAAAAGCATAAACTACTATGCTATTCTGACCAGATGATTCAGGGGAAAAACTGCCTGCATCTGAAATATTAGATTTATTATAAGAAACAGGACACTTAAAAAATATCAGTTCCATTTTAATTAAAAATATTTAAGGGACATCATTTGAGAATCGAGAGGCTATTATGTAAAAAAAGTGTGAAAAGCCTAAGACAAAAGACTGCAGCAAATTTAAAAATATAACAAACAGAGATGCCAGTTGAGGAGCAAACAGAATGCTTGAAATGAGGAAAAATGAAATTCAAGTGGTAGAGGACAAATTTAGAAAGGCTCTAAAGATAGCTTTAGAGAACAAAAGATTAAAAATGATAAGTGACAGTCGGTGGCAAATCCTAGAGACTCCATTTCTTTGAACTATAATTGTCCCTGAAAAGAAACTAAAACAAAAAATAAACAGCAAAACTACAGAAAGGAAAAGCTCTTTGTCTCAATGACAGAGTTTCCAACCTTAAGAATGAAGAAATGTATGCAGTGTTTAATATTTATTGCTGTATACATATGAACCCTCTTTGAGCAGCAACCAGCAAGATTCATGTTCAAGTTTCTGGAAGATTTTCAAATGCGGTGATCGCTTATTGATTTTAGAATGAGTCAAGTTGTTTCACTGTGAGTAGCTTATATTTATTTCTAAATTATAAAATATTCAGCAAGCATACTTGGCAAACTTGAAGAGTGAATGTGAACAAATTCAAGGCTAAAGATAATAAAATATGCAAAATAATTCAAAAAGAACTTGGAAAGAAAAAATCCATGTGGCTAAATGGAAAAGTTATAAGGTTTCAAGAATAAAAATGAAGTAAAAAAAACACATGCTAATTCAAATTGAAAGTGTAGAAAATCAAGAAATGCTATATTGCTACATAATAACAGTTGGTACATTGATTCCAACTATCAGATATACTTGACTGCTTTTTATGTATCCTCTTGACTTATTATATACCTCAAGAGTAAGCTCCATTTCACAATAAGTTACTTTGATCAGTTTTATCAACTTTCTTCTTGACCTCCAGAGTTCACTACTTTCTTACTTCTTGCTGTATTTTTTTATGTGCTAAACATTTAAATCTTTTGTTATATTTATTATATTTATTGTATTCAGCTTCTTATTGTATGCATTATTATTCATACTAATATTGTAATAAGGCAGTATCCTTGAGCATATTTTTCAACCAATTCTATCTCCAGTAATTCTATTTAGTACTTGAATAGGAATCAGAGAGAGTTCACCGGCTGAATATTTCTGTGACTCGATTTGATTCTCAAGTACCAAGTGTCCCCAAACACTGCAAGGAATGACCCCTAAGAAAGCTTCTGGCTACTAAATACCACCAGGTGTGAACAGAAACCACTTTGATATAATTTTTAATCCTAATATATTTCCTTTATTTGTTATTTTTGTGTTATATATTTGATAATTCCATTATCAATTTAATTCCAATTCTTCAGTAAGTACTGATTAGTTTCAAGCACATGCTAGACATCCTTTTAGGGTTCAATGTAATTTTTTAAAAGTATTTTTAATATACCACTGAGATATACAATTGCAAAGATATGCAATTAAAAAGTTCATATTTGGGTTTTAATATAAGAGTGTTCCAGCACCCGCCCTCCACCAGTGCCCATCTCCCACCACCAACGCCCCCGGTTCCCTCCCTCTCCTCCCCAGCCCACCTCCATGGCAGGTTTTTTATTTCTTCCTTCTAACTTTTCTCTTTTCCTTTCCCTCCAGATTATACTACAGGAACATACATTAAAGGGTTGTCATGTGTATCTTTTGCCTGCATTTAATGCCTAGTTCCCAGGTTGGTATTAGCACCCGATAATTGTTAGCACACTGTTCCGCTTTTCTGTCTTACCTGTGAATTTCTGACTCCCACACGTTTGTGATAATTTCCACCTTGACAAGACCTCCTGATCCATGTTTCACTTGACCTTGGATATTGGTATCATAATATGTACATATATATTTATGCCATGCAGATAAATGCAGTCATTCTGTATCTGTCTCTCTCCTTCTGCCAATTTCACTCAAATAATCTTCTCCATACATCCATTTATAGGCAATTCACAATTTCATTTTTCTAACAGCTTATTAGTATTCCATTGTGTAGGAATACCAAAGCTTTTTAGTCATTGATTCCTCTGGCACTTTTGTTGTTTCGGATTCTCGCCATTATGAATAATGCTGCTATGAACATAAAAGTAGGGATGGTGTTTCCGCTGTAGCATTTTTGGCTTCCCAGAGATATTCAGGAGTAAGGACTGGGTCAATGGGAGTTTTTAATTTCTAGTCTTTGAAGAATATCCATATTGTTTTCCCAGAAAATAACAAATGGGTATTCACTCCAACAATGGATGAGTGTCCCTTTTT
>JAJIBD010028605.1:0-42124 GCA_021461705.1 Cryptotis parvus
ATGCTTTTGTTGGAGGACAGATTTAGCTAATCTGGGAGCTTTGTTGTTTTGCCCACACCCAGCTTAATCTTATTTAAGTCAAGGTTCATTATAATGAGACCTCTCTTCTATGTAAACACTGCTAGAGGGTGTGGCAGTTACAGAAGTCACCTTGATTGAATAACTTCTGACTTATACATCTACTAAGACTTCTATGTTTTCTAGATTGGGCACAACTCATCTTTATACCCACTGCACCCAGCGTGGGACAGTTAGAATTTACCAGGAGACTACCACCTTGGCTACGCTGAGACTATAGGAAGACTATAGGAAGGATCATACTAGTTTGCTCTAAGCAGGTGAGAGTGACCCTTTCAGTACACGAACAAGATACTCAGAATCATCCTGGTGCAGATAATAAGAAGGACCTTGTGGGCACCATTTAGATTACATGAAGCTCATGAAGTTAAGATGTATTACCTTATATCAGCCCTCTCTCTCTCTCTCCAGTGTTTTACATAAGAGATAATCTCCTTAGTCCTTGGCATAACCTTTGTTTATACCTGCAATAGGGTGTGGCACTCTCTGTTTAGGGTTCTTTGTTGACATGACAACCTCCGGATCGGATTACTTTGGTGTATATAAGGGGCTGACTTGAGGCCCCTTCACCTTTTGCCTTTTGGTTCCTCAGGCTTCACCTTTTGCCTTTTGGTTCCTCAGCCTTCAGCTTTTGACTCCTGCGGCTTTTGGCTTTTTGGCTTTTGGCCTTTTGCTCTTTGGCCTTTTGCTCCTTCTTCTGGGTAGGACTCAGCTCGGGTGAGATCCTCTCTCTCTTTGGTGGGAGACTTAGGCTCTTTTGTATGGTCTAAGTTCGGACCAGAGCTAAGTTTGTTCATTATATTGGATTGCTGTGGAAGAGCTTTTGTACTATTAAAAGCCATTTTTGGAACTGCACCGGATTCGTGAGTTTTCATCTGTTCTCCCAGCGTCCTCGGAGGTAGAAGACAACCTCTGTCCTGACACTGTCGGGGACCCCGGCAGGCTCCCGACAAATGCTAAGTAACATTTTTCTATGTTTTTAAAAAATGTAATCACAGTGAGCTAGATCATTACAAATCACTGTATCACTGTCTTCCCTGTTCATCATCAATTGGCTCAAGCGGGCACCAGTAACATCTCCATATGTCCTGTCTCATGCTAGTAGAGTCCAAGGGCACCTGCTTGCTCCAGGAACACAAAGAGCCTCAAACCATTCCATCAGGTCATGGAAATGAGGTCTAAAATTGTTACTGGTATTTGGCATATCAAATACGACATGGGTAGCTTGGCAGGCTCTGCTGTGTGAGTAGCATACTCTTGTAGTCATCTCTAAATCCAGCATTTATTGATGAACCGCGGGGCTGTGATGCGGCCGCGCGAGCTGGGCTGTGATAGGCTGGTCCGCTGGGTGGAATTCTGTCGAGAGGGAAGTCGGGATGTGGAAAATGGAGGCCCTCATGGAGTGGGGAGTCATCTGGCTTGTTGCAAGACTCTGCTGGGGTGGCGGGCCAGGGCTAGAACCCGCCATCCCTCCTGGGTGCCTCATGAGCGGCTGGGCACAGGGAGAGCCAGTAGAAGCTCTGCCCATGACTGTGAGTCTCTGGATCAGCATACCTGAGCTGGATTTAAAAAAGACTGCTGCAGGGTGGATCTCGATGAGCCGGGCTATGATAGACTGGTCTGCTGGGTGGAGTTCTGACTAGAGGGAAGACCATTACAAAACTGTTTATAGTTGGGTTTTAGTCATACAGTGTTCCAATACCCATCCCTCCACCAGTGCCCATTTCCCAGCACCATTGTCCCCAGGTCCCTCCTACCACCCCAGACACACCAACCTGCTTCAAGGAGGCCCATAAATGGAAGGCAATTCTCTCTCTTTACCTATCTTTTTCTCTCTTTCTCTGTCTCTCTGTCTCTGTCTCTGTCTCTGTCTCTCTCTCACTCATGCACTCTTTCTCTCTCTCCTTTTGTGCATTGTGGTTTGGAATTCAGATACTGAAGAGTTATGTCTTTACTTACTTTTACCTACTTTTAATAGTAAGTTCTAGACTAGTGTTACCATTTCCAACTATTATTGTCGGACTGGTACCTTCTCTATCTTACTTATATAACCACTATTTTTACAATCTATAGCCAATATGAAAATGTTCACAAGTTGCTTTTAATGGAACAATAGGATATAAAGTTTTACAGGACTGAGTTATATCTCAACTTAAAAAATAAAGCTAACATTCTGACTGATTTCCTTCAAAAATGTTTTTTAAAAAGTAGAAGTTTTACATATAGATTTAAAATTCCCCTTTTCCTGCTTTCTCCCTAAAGCATGATGAATATTTTGCACTATTTACATTCTTCCTATATTTACACACCTATAATAATAAAAATATTTTTGTACTTCCAAAGATTACATTATTATCAAATCTATACTTATCTTTGTGTGATGAAATTTTTAAGTCATAACTTAAAATTTACATATTTTTCAATGTACCACAATGTACACATATACATTTTGATACACTTGTTTTAGTGATCGTATATACTCATTATTCACTCTAAGTTATTTATGTGTTTATGTGTTTCCTAGCTGATAAACGATTACATTTCTAGAATTTTGGCTATTATAAAAAAAAATAAATAGCACTCTCTAAGACTTACATTCATGTCTTTGAGCTTATGTGGAAAGGTTTTAAAATATGTACATTGAAGAATAACTGATGGTATTTACACCTTCAATTTTCTTTCACAGCCAACTAAGTTTCCACCCCCAAAAAGAATATTTACTCAGTTGTCTTTCTTATCTCTTAATTGCACTGTGATTTTTCTCCTTCCCGATTTCTGTATGTCTAACTCTTACTTCTCTATTTTCCTTTTACTTGAGTCTTTATTGTCAATTTCCAAAAACTTATCAAAAATTTAACTTCAATATTTATAATTTAAATGTCTTTAAAACTATTTAAAATTTAAAGTTCCACTACGTTATTTTATAAAAGTATTTATTCTATTCATGCTTTCTTAAAAATTAAGTTTTAATTTCCTTTATTTCTCTAATAATTTGAAATATTCATTTTATAGCCCTTCATATTTTTCTATATTTCCATTTATGAGGATTCTATCTCTTATCTTCTATTATCTGTTATTCCTTCCTCAGTATGTTCAATTTTCATTGCATTATGTATGATATTTGACTGAGTTTATGTACTAGGAGACATATCTCTCTGGGAATTTCCTGTGAACTGTGTTTAAAATATTGCTAAAGAACTGCTTGAACCCTATTATGTTTTTTGATTGTCTCACAAAGTTTAAGAATATTTCTCTCTCTGACATCTTAAGAACATGCATGACTGCACACATTATGAGTATATCTCTCTCTGGCACAAGAACATGCATCACTGCACACATTATGTGCCATTGTTTTGGGAAATGAACTTTTTTAAAAGATAAATTTTATCAATATTTCCCTGGACTATACCAGGATGGGTAGCATCTGTTTCAGTTCAGTCTGCTTAATTATTATTGCAATTTCATTCCACTAAATTTTATTTTTTAATCAAATCTTACCACTCATAAAATTCTCATATTTTTCTTTTCATGTTACTTTCTATTTCTGAATTCACCATGCTTCTGAATTCTCATTTTTTGGGGGTAGGGTCTGCAATATTCCCAAGACAAGTTGAAAAAAAACAGCACTTGCTACAAATCATGTAAACCAGTTCATAACCCGTATATGTTTCATAAAGGGTTTCATAATCACTATAGTTCTGTATCTAAATACTTGGCAAGGAGGTAATTTGAGATAAATAACTGAATTTTTGATATAGTCAAATTTAGCATACCAACCACTAAGTAACTGAACTGTCCTAAAATTATTATATGAAAGTCTCTGAACTTTTAAAAATATAATATTGAATTGATTCTCTGTACCTAGAATATCATGAACTTTAGCAACCAATTGTGTGACTACACTGATTTCTTCCTCATCATGGATTATGTGTTTGCATTTAGGCGTTAGGGTGCTAATTTTAACTATAAACTGGTAACTACACAAAAATGACAAAGTGTTTGCATGAGTCATATTTCTATTTCGTGTCTTCTACATTGTGAACACAGCTAACTTAAGGCACCGCTTCAGGACTGGATTTGAGATATTACTAGAGGGAACAAAAGCGACATATTTTCCTAGTTCAATAAGACAATGTAATCCCCAAAATTGTGTATGTGAAGAAAACAGCTTATCTCCAGAGTCAAAGAGATAGTATAGATTAAAACGTATGATTTCCATTAAGGCCACCCCAGCATCACCAGTGGCCTGGGTAATCTCAAGCACTGCAAGGCCCACAAGCGTTACATCCTTGGGTCCTCATATTAAATACTGGCCCAGTTGGTTGAGAATTGCCTTGGATCTCCTCAGCACTTCTTGGAATCAGTCCCACCCCCAAGCCCCTCAACAGATAAACAACACAACTCCCCACCCCACTCCCACCCCGCACCTCTCCCCTGTTACATCTATTTCTTGTAAAGTTAGTTTTTAAATTCAGCATACAGAAGAAAAAAAGAGAAAAATAAACATTTTTTTCTGATCAACTCTCTGACATCCATTTTTTTTTTACAGTGAAGTGAAGATTCTCATTTATTGTAGAGCATTTCCCGTGGAAATAATAAAAAAGACCTTTAATATAGGTATGGACTCCACCTTGCTATTTTATAATAAAAGGTTGTTTTTATTATTTCTTTTTTCTTTTTAAGTGTTTTATTATACCACACATATTTTGAAATTTTACTGAAATATTGTGAAATTTTACTGTAATTTTGAGATATACAAATGCAAAGATGTTCATATTTGGGTTTTGGTCATACAGTGTTCCAGCACCCATCCCTCCACCAGTGCCCATCTCCCACCACCAATGTCCCCGGTTCCCTCCCTCCTCCCCCAGCCTGCCTCCATGCAGGTTCTTTATTTCTTTCCCTTTCTCTCTATCTCTTTCTCTTTTCCTTCCCTTCCAGATTGTGGATTACAGAACATACACTACATTAAAGGGTTGTCATGTGTATCTTTTTGTCTATATTTAATGCTCAGTTCTAGGTTGGAATTAGTACCCCTGAAAATTGTTAGCACACTGTTCCATTTTCTCTGACATCCATTCTTAATTTTGCTCTTTAAATGTTGTTGTATGTGCTTTAACCGTCAATACAATCAGTGCCAGCTGATGGATCAGGCAGGGGATGTGGAGGTTGGAAAATGAGGGTCTTTGATGGTGGGAACACACTGGTGGTGGGAGTGGTGTTGAAGTATGAAACTTTCTATCAAAAGTATTTTTAAAAACTTTTTACTTTAAAATCATAGTGTTTCAATAAAAGGGGGAAATAAAAGAAATGTTATTTCAGTGCCAAATACTATATCTCAATACTATGCTCTTTGAAAATCAAGTCAAAACAAATCTTTGGGAAATAACACTGTGGTTCATATTGTTCCCTATGGCTTATTTCAAGGCTATTGGGAAGATTGATATGACACCCTTCATGACGTCCAAAGTTACTCAGATCCAGGACTTAATGGCTTCATAAACTGTCAGCGTGAGTGATACTGTTGGTGAAGAAATTTTACTGAAATAATTAATTGAGTACACAGAGCAATTTCTCTTCAATATGACATCATTCTACCATTCAATGAAAATTATAGTGAGTCATATGTGAAATAATTTAGTAAACTGAATCAGTACAATTTCATACTAGCAAAATAAGGTAGCTATTTTGGGAAGCAAAGTAGGTAAATATCAAATAGTCTATTACATTTCCTTCTCATTTTTCGGGTGCTATTTCTGTTTCATTGTGGAGTTACATTTCATTTTTACATCAACTTTCAAGGTTGTAGTACAAATTGTGAGTTTGGGAGTAGGGGGAAGCATAAAAATAGGATAAGTCATATTGGGTCCAGGATGGTGGAAAAAATCTTATAAATGTTTTCTTTTTTATCTTGATACTCCTAACATATATTCCACTAGGTAACCAGTGGATTTAGATTGCTACTGGAATCAACTAAATAAGTTTCTAGAGCCAAAGAGAGGGTACAGTGGAAAGGGCACTTGACTTGCACTTGGCCAACCCAGGTTTGATATCAGGCAACCCATATGTTACCCCAATTATGCCAGGAGTGATCCCTGAGCTCAGAGATAGAGTCAGTTCTGAGCACTGACAGTGTGTGTTCCCACACTCCCTACAAAAAACTTTCCACTGAAGGTATATGAATAAATCCCAAAATTGACAATGATAATATCCCCTGAAAAATAGAAATTTGTAAATTTTTTATTGATGTGCCCCTCAGCCACCACCCATGTCTCCAATTCCCTCCCCCTCCCACATCCCGCCTAAATGGCAGGTTCTTTATCTCCTCTCCTCTCCCTCTCTTCTCTCCACCTTCTCCCACACATTGTGGGTTGCACTACGTACACTTAGAAGCCATCGCTTGCATTTTTTTGTCTGTATTTAATGCTCCAGTTCTATGTTAGTATCAGAACTTTAGACATTTATTCACTCATGTTCCTTTCTCTATCTAAACCAACCTCTGACTCCCACACGCTTGCAGTAATTTCCACTTTTGGTAAGATCACCTAGTATGTTTATGTCATGCAAATAAATGCAGTCATTCTATATCTCTCTCTTTCCTTCTGACTAATTTCACTCATCATGATTCTTTCCATATCCATCCATTTATAGCAAAATTTCATAACTTCATTTTTTCTGACAGCTGCATAGTATTCCATTGTGTAGATGTACCACAGTTTCTTTATCCAGTCCTCAGTTCTCGGGCATACTGGTTGTTTCCAGGTTTTGGCTACTGTGAACAGTGCTGCTATGAAAATAAAAGTGCAGATTGTGTTTCCGCTGTGCGTTTTTGTCTTTCCAGGGTATATTCCCAGGAGGCGGTATGGCTGGGTCAAAGGGGAGCTCAATTTCTAGTCTTTGGAGGAATGTCCATATTGTTTTCCAGAAAGGTTGTACAAGTCGACATTCCCACCAACAGTGTATGAGAGTCCCCTTTTCCCCACATCCACGCCAGCACTTGTTGCTTTTTACCCTTTTGGATATGGGCCATTCTCTGTGGTGTGAGGTGATATCTCATTGTTGTTTTGATTTGCATCTCTCTGATGATTAGTGATGATGAGCATTTTTTCATATGCCTTTTGGCCATTCGGATTTCTTCCTTGTCAAAGTTTCTGTTCATCTCCTCTCCCCCATTTTCTAATGGGGTTAGCTGTTTTTTTCTTATATAGCTGTACCAGTGCCTGATATATCCTGGATATTAACCCCTTATCAGATGGGTATTGGGTGAATATTCTTTCCCATTCTGTGGACTGTCTTTCTATCTTGGTCACTGTTTCTTTCGAGGTGCAGAAGCTCTTCAGTTTCATGTAGTCCCATATATTTATATTTTCTTCTAGTTGCTTTGTTAATGGTGTTTCACCTTTGAAGATGTCTTTAGCATCGATGTCGTGGAGGGTTTTTCCTATATTTTCTTCAACGTACTTTATGGATTCAGGTCTGACATTGAGATCTTTAATCCATTTTGAACTGATTTTTGTGCAAGGTGTTAGACACAGGTCCAAATTCATTTTTTTACATGTAGCTGTCCAGTTTTCCCAGCACCACTTGTTGAAGAGGCTTTCCTTACTCCAGTCTGGACTCTTTGCACCTTTATCAAAGATTAACTGATCATGTCTTTGAGGGTGGGTGTCAGGATACTCAACTCTATTCCATAGGTCCACCGGTCTGTTTTTATTCCAGTACCACGCTGTTTTAATTACTGCTGCTTTGTAGTACAGTTTGAGGTTGGGAAAGGTGTTGCCTCCCATCTTCTTCTTCCCAAGGATTGCTTTAGCTATCCGTGGGGGCTTATTATTCCATACGAATTTCAGAAGTGTTTGGTCAATTTCTTTAAAGAATGTCATGGGAATCCTTATAGGAACCGCATTGAATCTGTACAAAGCTCTAGGGAGTATTACCATCTTAACAATGTTAATTCTCCCCATCCATGAGCAGGGAATGTGTTTCCAGAAATTTGTAAATTTTAATAATTCAATTGGATCAACTTACATAAACTTGATTGAATTCTACATACACCTTTTCAATCCCATTCTGAAATTCCAGAATTCTTGGAATTCCTGAATTATTATTAAAAATCTATCTTGTAAACATATGGGACTACATGAAACTAAAAAGCTTCTGCACCTCAAAAGAAACAGTGACTAAGATACAAAGGCAGTCCACAGAATGGGAAAGAATATTCACCCAACCCATCTGATAAGGGGTTAATAACCAGGATATATCAGGCACTGGTAGAACTTTACAAGAAGAAAACAAACAACCCCATCAAAAAATGGGGAGGCGAAATGAACAGAAATTTCAGCAAGGGAAGAAATTTGAATGGCCAAAAAACATATGAAAAAATGCTCATCATCACTAATCATCAGAGAGATGCAAATCCAAACAACAATGAGATACCACTTTACACCACAGAGATTGGCACATATTCAAAAGAGCAAGAACAGCAAGTGCTGGCGTGGATGTGGGGGGAAAAGGGGACAGTCATCCATTTTTGGTGGGAATGCCGGCTGGTACAGCCTTTCTGGAAAACAATATGGACATTTCTCCAAAGACTAGAAATTGAACTCCCATTTGACCCAGCCATACCACTCCCTGGAATCTGCTCTGGGAAACCAAAAATACCCAGCAGAAACACCATCCCTACTTTATGTTCATAGCAGCATTATTCACAATAGCCAGAATCTGGAAGCAACCAGAGTTCCCGAAAATCGATGACTGGATAAAGAAGCTTTGGTACATCTACACAATGGAATACTATGCAGCTGTTAGGAAAAATGAAGTTATAAAATTTGTTATAAATGGATGGACATGGAGAAGATTATGTTGAGCGAAATTAGACAGATACAGAATGACTGCATTTATCTGCATAACATAAATATATATGTACATATTATGATACCAATATCCAAGGTCAAGTGAAACATATATCAGGAAGTCTTGTCAAAGGTGGAAATTATCACAAACATGTGGGAGTCAGAGGCTAGGTAAGACAGAGAATGGAACAGTGTGCTAACAATTTTCGAGGGTACTAATGCCAACCTAGAACTGAGCATTAAATAGAGGCAAAAAGATACACATGACAACCCTTTAATGTATGTTCTGTAATCCATAATCTGGAAGGGAAGAAAAAGAGAAAGAGAGAGAAATGGAAAGAAATAAAGAACCTGCCATGGAGGAAGGCTGGGGGGGGGGGGAACCGGGGACGTTGGTGGTGGGAGATGGGCACTGGTGGCGGGATGGGTGCTGGAACACTGTATGACCATAACCCAAATATGAATTTTTTAATTGTATATCTTTGTAATTGTAAAAATAAAAAAAAATTAAAAAAAAATGATCTCAGGACAAAAAAAAATCTATCTTTTACAAAAAGGCTTTGATTTTCTGGACTCAGGATCAAAACATTCTGTGTGAACCATATTTTTGTACTTAGCAATTCTTTTCCCTGAATAGGATTACTTATAAATTAGAACTAGATTTATCATTTATAAAATGCAAAAAGAGGAGGCATACTGTTGGGGATTGGTTGGAGGGGCCTGACAGTATAAGTAAATGGCTTCCCCTTTATCTCAAGAGGTGGTGACAGAGGAACAAAACCTGAGTTCGGAGCACAGTCCCAAAAGGCTTTTACTTATCACCAATAATTAAGCAAACACAAACACTTCAATTCAAGACACTGGGATCTTCCAGACCTATGGCTTCTGATCAAATTTCTTTGATCACGTGCTCGAGGCCATGGTCTTCCACCAACATGTATGCCCCAAAAAGGACCCACCAAAATGAATAATTCTCCCAAACCGCAGCTTTTCGTCTTCCAAGCCCACCAAAAGTAAAAAGGTGGGTCCCTAGTGGACAGGACTTTGCTAAGCCAAAAACCAGCACTCTCAAGCAATTCTCCAGGTAACCGTACCTAGCCCAGGTCTAATCAAATGCAAATTTATAGGGCATCAGTCCCTTCTACCCTATTGATTTGCTTTTATGCAAAATACTGTGTAGAGGGGGGTTTGGTGCAGGAATCATACCTAAAAACAAAAGCATCTCAAGATGTATATACATGGAGGGATATAACATTACAATTTCATACTATGAACTCCATGTAACTAGATGGTTATCCTCAGATATCCACAAGGTCCATGTTCATTCCATTCTGCTCCAGGATAATCTGAGTGCTCTGCTTTTTTATTTCAATGAAAGGGTCATGTTCACCTGTTTTAGGCAAGCCAGCATGACTCCTCCTTTAATCTTTACAGAGCTGATTCAAAGGGGTAGTTCCAAAGTAGCCAGGCTTCTTCTTGGTAAATCTTAGTCTGTCCCACACTGGACCTGTGAGAAATAAGAGAAAAATGCCCAAACTAGATAGCATTGGATTCATAATAGAAATTATAACAACATCCCAAGATATCCCATTTTGATTAATTAAAATCAAACTGCCTTATCTGTTCCTGTCTCCAAACTCCTGTAGTGATTTGCACAAGAGGGGCTCTTTCAGCATGAGACCCTGACCTTAGGGCAAATGCAAATGGCTTCAAGCGGCAAAGACCCAAAGTCACTATGGCAGCATCAGACAACAGCGTACCTTTCCCTTCGCTTGATCACTTCATCATTTGACATCCCATTATTCGATTTGCTTGGCAGGCGCCAGTAACATTTCCATTTGTCCCTGTCACAATGTCACAATGGCATCTGCTTGCTCCAGGAATACGAAGAGCCTCAAACCATTCATTCAGAGTTTGACGAAGAAATCTGACCATTTTGTAGGTAGGCGGCCATGTGATCTTTTGACGTCCCTTGGCATCCATTCGGTAATGGTTCTAGTTCTAGTCCAGCGGTCGTCTCCAAGTCACATTACATGTCCAGCCCATCTGATTTTCGATACCTTGACAAACGAGACAGCGTCCTTGACTCTGGATCATCGATGGAGGTCAGAACTCGCAATTCCTTCCCTTAAAATTTATATTAGGAAGATAACAAGACTAATAAATTGTTGTATCTTGCATAATCAAGTATATCCACTGAGTTACTTTTCCTAAGTATAAATTTAAAATTTGGCAATAAATCAATTATTTCCTTATATAAGTAGTATTAGCTAAAATGTAAAGTAAAAAGTGAAATGATAAAACAAAATCATAAGAAACAAACACAAGTTTCCATTTTAATAAAGCAAATTGTATAAAATCTAAAGGGAAGAACTACCTATGATTTTAAGACATTCTCAATAAGTATAGATATGGTATGTATAGATATTAACTTTCTTTTAATCAAATTTTATACTGATGGTAGGGAAACATGATTTAAAATAGAAGAACATATTCACATACACACCAAACACTTATTTTCTTATAGTTTTCATCAATGGCATTATCACTGCCACTTTTTTTTCTAAATAATTCCTTACCAAAATACTACACTTTTATTTATATCCCATGTATGAGAGGTATCATTCTGTATATGTCCCTCTCCTTCTGGCTGTCTTCACTTGGCATGATATTCTTCAGATCCAACCAAATAGCAGCAAATTACTAATTTGAATCATTCTATCATTTTATCATTGTCTTCCCGTATATCATCAATTTGCTCAAGCGGGCACCAGTAACATCTCAATACGTTCTGTCACATGCGAGATAGCCCAAGGGCATCATCCCATTCCAGAAACATAAAGAGCCTCAACCATTCCATCAGGTCATGGGAAGGAGGTCTATAATTGTTACTGGTAGTTGGCATATCAAATACGACACAGGTAGCTTGCCAGGCTCTGCCGAGAATATTATAGGTTACTGATAAAGCACCTTAGCATCCTATGTTCAATCCATGGCACCATAGTATGGTCAAGTAATTTTAACAGTAGAGCACATTACATGCACCAGCACCATTCAGAGAATATTAGTTGCATTAAGCCTTAACCACCATGTACTGGGGCTAGATAACACCAGATGGGGTGGCGTTTGGCCTTGTCTTGCACACAGTAGAGCCATGCTCAATCCCCAGCACTCTGTGGAAGCCCACCAGGAGTAATCCCTGAGCACAGTTCACAGGAGTAACCCTTGAGTATCATCACCAGGTGTGGCCAAAATAAAGTCTTAATTCATCTTTACTTATAGATTAGTACCATTTCATCATGGATATATATCAGATTCTTGACTCAATCATTTATTCTTGGACACATGGATAGTTTCCAGATTTTAGCTATTATAAGATTACCTAGAAGTAGCTCTAGGAATCATAGGGTGTGACTTCGGAAACCAAGAAGAAATTCTGCCTTCATGACCTTGTGATCAGAAAAGATACTTTTATATGATTTCTATTTTTGTAACAAATTTCACACCCATTCCATGGGTGAGGAACCCCCCACACATGAGGGCTGCCATTTTCCACATTTGGACTCCCTCTCCTCAGAGCTCCACCCAGCAGAAGAGCTGATCACAGCCCGGCTCACTTTGCCGCTTGCGCCACCACGGTTCATCAATATTTGTTCGAGTTTTGAGGTGGCTTCTAGAGTATCCCACCCACAGAGCAGAGCCTGGCAAGCTACCCGTGTAGTATTTGACATGCCAAATACCAGTAATAATTATAGACCTCACTCCCATCACCTGAAGGAATGGTTTGAGACTCTTCATGTTCCTGGATCGAGCAGATGCCCTTGGGCTACACTAGCATGAGACAGGACATATGGAGATGTTATTGGTGCCCGCTCGAGTAAATCAATGATATACGGAAAGTGTTATTGCAATGAACATTGTAGTATAAAAAATCAGTTTTAATTAAAAAAAATGTTCAACATATTCACCCTATTTCTTATTTTGTTTAAACTTTATCTTTTCCCAGTCAACAAAAACATTTCAATACTTTATCTTAAACAAAAAAGAAATAGCTTTAAAGAGCTTGGTATTTAAATACATTAATTGTATGCCTAGTTAGAAAAATATTTTATTATCATTAAACACATGAATGGTAACAAGCTGTTTTCTTAATGAATCTATATTAAGGTATAAAAAAGTAATCTTTATAATAAGCCTTGAAAATCATTGGAAAACAAAATTTGTCTAAGCTGTAATGTCTGCAGACTCAACTATATTTCAACTCTTTAATGTTCTGAGAAAACTATCCTCTTTCCTCTTTGTTATTGCTACAGTTGAAAAACTCTCTTCAAATTTCTGTTTCTGCTCTTAAGGTTTTTCTCTGTAATTTTCTCATGTTCTGACTCTGTAAGTTGATAAGGGTACTATTTTAAATACCCAGACATATCAAGATAAGTGGACATTATCAAGGCTTATAACATATGTCTCTTTTGAAACTGTACAAGCTCAATAGACTGACTATTGAGCAGTCTATTGACTGACTCAGCATTCTAGCATCTCCATGAGTGGAGTCTTTCCCATAAGTAGCTTTTTCTCATTTTTTTTCACTGACACGATTTTTTTCTTAATTTTCCCTAGACAGAGTTTAGCAATGTCTGAAGTGATATATATATATGGAAGCATGCTGACACTCTCAAGAGAGTGTGTGACTAGATCATTAGTAGATTATTTCTTATACCTTTTCCTTGTGGTACATTGCTTAGTGTTGAGGTATTTCTGTTTGTAAGTGCAAATTTACTTTTATAAATGATATAATTAATAGTTAGGTTAGAAAAATACATGATTTTCTACTTCTAAATATTACAAGAGGAAAATACAACTGGTATACAAATATAGGTAGACATATAGACAATCTGGATTTCAGGCATTAATTCAATAGTTTAGGAGTTAAAGTGTGGGTTCTGGAAGTATAGACGGTATTCAAAGGGAAAATTAGAGAAGATAGCCTTTCCTGATTCATATTTGAAGGCAAGAGAATAAGACAGATCTACGAGGAGGATGAGACAGTTCAAAGTCTGGGACACAAGTCCACCATTAGAAAGCTGTGAGTGTGATCCAAAGAGGAAGTGCCCCCCAGAGCAATGTGATTCTGATGGCCCCCAAGACCCCTGAACCACAATATTACCTCCTCGCCAACAGAACATTGGACTTCCCCTAAGCACTACTTTGGAAGCCCAAAAGAAATAGCATATCTTAAGGGAAAATACTATATTTTTATGGTGTGCTATAAGAGTGGGTCAAATTTCTATAAAATGGTATACTTTTCAAACACATGGTCTATAAATTGCATGTTAGGAATAGGAAAAAATCTATTTTTTCAGATCGACAGAAAATAATTTGTGTGTTTTTTGTGAATTCTGTGTAATGTAACAAAAGCTATTAGGAGATTTGTTACTGAGAATTCTTTTTTTTAGAAGTGTTAAAATGTGATGTAATTCAGTATTTGTGTCTTTGTTAAGTTCAGTGATCAGTAAAATATTAGGTCTTTATGTAAAGAAAGTAGACACCATTTTTACTTTAAGATTCTTAGAATTGGTGAAGTATATACTGTTAGTTAACAGTATGTTAACTAATGTACTGTTAACATTCTAGATGTAGGTGATTTAATATTAGTTTCGGTCAAAGATGTACAAGCTTCTTTGTACACTTTCAATTACCTATATTTTATTTTATTAAAATTTTTTTATCATACCACCGTGGAATATACAATTACAAAAATGTTTGGGTTTCAGTCATATAGTGTTCCAGCACCAATTCTTCTCTCAATGCCCATTTCCCACCACCAGTATCCCCTGATTCCCCACCCCTACCCAAGCCTGCCTCTATGGCAGGCACTTTACCTCTCTTTCTTCTCTTACAGATTGTGGCTTGCACTACATACACTTAAAGGTTATCATGTATATCTCTTTGCCTACATTTAATTCTGAGTTATAGACTGGTGTCATTTCCAACAACACTCTTCCCTTCTCTGTCTTACCTAACTTAACCTCTGACTTCCACACATTTGCGGTAGATTCAACCCACTGACAAGTCCTCCTGGTCCATATTTTGCCTGGCCTTGGATATTGGTATCATACAATATTTTTGCAAATAAATGCAGTCATTCTATATCTGTCCTTTTCCCTCAGGCTAATTTCACTCAGCATGATCCTCTCCATGTCCATTCATTTATAGGCAAATTTCATAACTTTGTTTTTCCTAACAGTTGCATAGTATTCCATTGTACAGAGGTACCATAGTTTCTTTATCCAGTCATCTTCTCTTGGGAACTCTGATTGTTTCCAGATTCTGACTATTGTGAATAGTGCTGCTATGACCATAGAAGTGTAGATGCTATTTATGCTGTGTGTTTTTAGCCTCCCAGGGTATATTCCCAGGAGTGGAATGGCTGTGTCAAATGGGAGCTCACTTTCTAGTTTTTGGAGGAATACCCATATTGTTTTCCACACCACAATTTGCTAATAAATATTTATTTTGAAAATTTTCCTTTTTAGGTTCTTAGGGAAAGATTAGAATAATAAGAAAAATTCATATCTCCCATTGACATTTTACATACGGTCCCAGCTTATTTGTAAAATATTCTCACTTTGTCTCTGTTTAGTAATTATGGGGAATGATTTATTTTTAATTAGGAGGAGACAGTGTGACTTTATAGGACAGTTATGGATTTAGTTTTTGGTTTGTCATTTATCCTGATGATTTGGCAAATTATTTGACTTTCTCCAATAGTCAGAAATACACATCTGTATTTCTACACTTTTTTCAGTTTCAAAATATAAAAGGCTCATGTTGAGTGAAATTAGTCAGAAGGAAAGAGAGAGACATAGAATGACTGCATTTATTTGCATGACATAAATATACTAGGTGATCTTACCAAAAGTGGAAATTACCACAAGCGTGTGGGAGTCAGAGGTTGGTTTAGATAGAGAAAGGAACATGAGTGAATAAATGTCTAAAGTTCTGATACTAACATAGAACTGAGCATTAAATACAGACAAAAAATGCAAATGATGGCTTCTAAGTGTATCGTAGTGCAACCCACAATGTGTGGGAGAAGGAGGAGAGAGAGAGGGAGAGGAGAGGGAGATAAAGAACCTGCCATTTAGGCGGGAGTGGGAGGGGGAGGGAATTGGAGACATGGGTGGTGGCTGAGGGGGCACTGGTGGAGGGCGGGGTGCTGGAACACCATGTGACCGAAACCCCCAAGCGTGAACAGCGTTGTAATTGTATATCTCACGGTGGTATAATAAAATGTTAAAAAAAATATAAAAGGCTATTTCATTGACTCTCGTGACATGATGTGCATAAAACTGTGAATATACAGATACAGCAAGACAAATTACACAGAATTATTTAGGATTTTTAGACTGTGATATTTTCTTTACAAGAGACCCAGAGTAGATATGTTTGATTGTCAGATTGTAGTTTAAACTACATATTTTCAAGAGTGCAAATCTTTTTTAGTGTTTGCTCTTATTGTTTCCTCTCTCTCTTTTTTGTTGAGGCCTTTAATTCTTAGTTTTAAAATGTGTAAAAGTGGGTCTCAGTGACGACTCAGTGGTGAGTGTTCATTCCTCACAACGAGGTCATGAATTCTATCGCCATTGCTACCTGGAATGGTTGAATATAATCCTGACAGTATTATTTGTGATACCCAGGAAGAGGGGCAAAAGATACATCAATGGGCTAACACACTTGACCTGTAAGCATAGGGCTGCCAAGTCAATCCCTGGTGCCAGCCATGAGATGGTGCCTTGCATGAGCTTTGCAGTTTGCCAGTTATGTGGTTGGTACATGATCCCTAGGACTGCTAGATATTTCTAGACAAGCCACAGCCAGTTTAGTGTGAGAACAACTAAAGCAACTAAAGGATATTAGTGGTGTCAAATAAAACTTTAAAACAGTGTGAGTACTGTGGTCAAGGTGCAAACTGCTCAGGGAGCATGTGCCAGAGTACCACAACTCAAGAGTATGATAACTAATGAGCACGTTCAAGCACCACTTGAACCTCAGTGTAACCTCAGTGTAACTTCACTCAGTGTAACCTCAGTGGAGGTTACACTAAAAAGGGTGTAACCCCCACTGAGGACTAACCAAGCTCTGAGCACAGATGGGTGTGATTCCCAAACAAAAACCAAAACAAGAAAAAAAAAGAAAATAAAAAAGAAAAAGCAATCTTCAAGAAGAATATATGACAGGTATGTGCACCATCCTTATGTGAATGTCACCATATAATCTGCTACTCATAATTTCATTAGAATGACAGTATGTCAACTAAAATAAATGAAAATTACTATATGCCTACTCCTTTGAAAATGCTGTCATAGAATGTTCTCTGTGGGCCTGGCATGTGTCTCTCTGTGGCTATTGTGAGTTCTCTTACTTTAAATGGAGCCCTGAGAATAATTCTTCCAGACAATTATTAAAGCCATTCATTAATAAATGCAGTTTTAACAAGTAAAAATGCAAACAGAAACTTCCTCTTGCTTTCTATTCTCAGTCGTTCAAATTAAAAATGTTTGTATACATGGATGATTTAGTGTTTCATTTGCATAGCCAACTTCTGGTGATTGGGTAGGAGCCCTGGGGGACTAACAATACCGTATTTCTTTTTAAGAATAGTTTTCATGATTATGTTATCATTTTAAAATTCACTGAATTCATACAATATTTATACTCCTTTGCAGGTATACTAAACTTTCATAAAAATGTATTAAAAATAAAAGCTACATGTAATAAAACATTTACATATGCCTTCTAAAAAGTCTAGTTAAAATTCTAGGAGATAATTGAAACAGTAAATGTGATTATAAGAAATGAGAACTGATTCTGCTGAGTAATTTTTAGGGTAGTAATTTGAGTAGTCAAAATATAACAAATATTATAAATACATTGGGAATTTTAAATTACATTAAAAGTAGATGAATTAAAATAAATTAAAATTAAGTACATTGTATTAATTCTCAAAATATAAATTAAATATTAAACTAATTATGGGACATACAGAAGAAATTTAGTGTCTAAGAATTATTAATAGAAAAATGTAAGTCACATAAAGCTATTTTGGCAATCTCTCTTTAGTGTTCCTAGGTAGATTAAACTTTCACCTCTTTTGGACTTTATATAAATGTAACTATAAAGCATACATTCTTATATGTGAGTTAATAGAAATGTTACTATATAATTGGAAGAATAAGGGCCTGTGAAGTATTTCAAAATAATCAGTAAAATGTTAAAAGTGGCATAATGAGAGACAGTCTAGAAATTTAATATCACTATCACTATCTTCCCGTTCATCATCAATTTGCTCGAGCGGGCTCCAGTACCATCTCTGTATGTCCTGTCTCATGCTAGTAGAGCCCAAGGGCATCTGTTTGCTCCAGGAACATAAAGAGCCTCAAACCATTATATTAGGTCATGGGAATGACCTAACATAAGTGTTGCTGTTATTTGGCATATCAAATATGACATGGGCAGCTTGCCAGGCTTGCCATGCGGGTGGCATACTCTTGTAGTCACCTCTAAATACAGCATTTCTTGATGAACCAAGTGGCGGCAAGCGGCCACGCGAGACAGGCTGTGATAGGCTCATCTGCTGAGTGGAGTTCTGATGAGAGGGGAGGTCCGGATGTGGAAAATGGCGGCCCTCATGGAGTCGGGGGGGGTCATCTGGCTTGTTACAAGGCTCTGCTGGGGTGGCAGGCCAGGGCTAGAACCCGCCATCCTCCCGGGAGCCTCGTGAGGGGCTGGGCACAGGGAGAGCTGGTAGCAGCTCTGCCCCATGTCTGTGAGTCTCTAGATCAGCATACCTGGGCCGGATTGAAAAAAAAAAAACTGCTGCAGGGTGGGTATCTATCATCCGGGCTGTGATAGGTTTGTCTGCTGGATGAAGTTCTGATGAGGAACTCCAGGAACATAAAGAGCCTCAAGCCATTCCATCAAGTCATGGGAATGAGGTCTATAATTGTTGCTAGTATTTGGCATATCAAATACGACATGGGTAGCTTGCCAGGCTCTGCCATGGGGGGTGGGATTCTCTTGTAGTCATGTCAAAATTCTAGCATTTATTGATGAACTGCTTGGCCGCTTGGCCGGATGAACCGGGTTTTTCATGTAACAAATAAGTTAAATAAAAAGACCCAAGATGGCTACTCTGCAAGGATTGTCCCACACGCTTTGAAGGAAGGGACAAGTCTCCAGGGAGGCCATAGAGGTTCAAATTTTCTTTTAAAAAATTTTTTTTAAAAATTTAAAAAATTTTCTTATGATTGTGCATTGCTGTAGCAATTAGAGAAAGACAAGTACATTCTTGCTAACATTTCTTCATTTATATTCTAATATTTGAAGATTTCTTCTTTAAAAAATTAATCAAGATGAGCTACAGACATATTTAATTTGTGTGGGTGGGGAGGTGGGATATGAATCACACCTGGTGCTCAGGTACTGTTCCCTTTGCAATACTTAAAGGTCACTCTACAGTGGCTCTACAGTGGTGCTGGGGGAGATATTAAGCCTGGGCGTCTCTGATACATGCAAAGCATGCATACTAGCCCTTTGAGCTATCTCCCAATTCTGAATGTATATAACTTTTTAAGAAACACGGCTGGGGAAATAATACAATACAGGGCTTAGGAAATGAGGAGACCTGATTTCAATCCCTGGCACTGCTTGCTCCTTTGAGCATTGCTGGTGTAGCTCTGGAGGCCCCAAAACTGCTTGGATGGCACTCATGGTACCAGGATTGTAAGGCCTCGCAGTATCACCTCCTCAGGACTACATCATACATCCCTGAGCACTATTTGGGAGACCTCAGCCTCTAAAACAAAGTATTTTAAACTCATTTCTGTCGGGGACAGAGGTTCTCTTCTACCTTCAAGGACGCTGGGAGAATAGATGAAAGCTCACGAGTCCGGTGCAGCTCCCTAAAAAGGCTTTTAATAGTACAAAAGCTCTTCCACAGCACTCCAATATAATGAACAAACTTTAGCCCTGGTCCGAATTTAGACCATACAAAAGAGCCTCAATCTCCTACCAAAAGAGAGAGGATCTCACCCGAGCTGAGTCCTACCCAGAAGGAGCAAAAGGCCAAAGAGCAAAAAGCCAAAAGCCAAAAGCCGAGGCCGAGGAGCCAAAAGCCGAAAGCTAAAAAGGCCCAAAAGGCAAAAGGTGAAGCGTCCTCAAGTCAGCCCCTTATATACACCAAAGTAATCCAACCGGGAGGGGCATGTCAACAAAGAACTCTAAACAGAGTGTAGTGCCACACCCTATTACAGGTATGAACAAAGGTTACGCCAAGGACTAATCCTGAGATTATCTCTTATGCAAAACACTGAAGAAAGAGAGGGCTGATATAAAGTGATACATCTTAACTTCATGAGCTTCATGTAATCTAGATGGTACCCACAAGGTCCTTCTTATTATTATCTGCACCAGGGTTATTCTGAGTATCTTGTTCTCGTGTACTGAAAGGGTCACACTCGCCTGCTTAGAGCAAACTAGTATGATCCTTCCTATAGTCTTCCTATAGTCTCAACGTAGCCAGGGTGGTAGTCTCCTGGTAAATTCTAACTGTCCCACGCTGGGTGCAGTGGGTATAAAGAGGAGCTGTGCCCAATCTAGAAAACATAGAAGTCTTAGTAGATGTATAAGTCAGAAGTTATTCAATCAAGGTGACTTCTGTAACTGCCACACCCTCTAGCAGTGTTTACATAGAAGAGAGGTCTCATTAGAATGAACCTTGGCTTAAATAAGATTAAGCTGGGAGTGGGCAAAACAACAAAGCTCCTAGGTTAGCTAAACCTGTCCTCCAACACATTTCTATGCATTCTTTTTTTTATAATAATGGACTCCTGTACTGCACATTAGCTTAGCTCTGATGCCAAAACTAATTCTATTTACTTTGTCTTTCTAGTAACCTGAAGTTTTGTTCACTTGATAAACATTTATTCCTTTTTCCATATAGTCAGATTTTTTAAATATACTTTTCTATTCATTTTTTCACAGAAATTTGGGTTGGACTAAATAGATGTGGTTATCCACCACATTAATCACCACACAAGTTAATCACCTTCATTAAAAAATCTATAGTATATACTACATTTCCTTACTATGGTCCATATCTTGATATGAAAGTTTATCACTGTGAAGATATAAACAAAAATCATAAGGGTCATGTTCACCAACACATTGGTGGCAGACATTTTTTCTTTTTTCTTTTTTTTTCTTTCTTTTTTGGATCTCACCCAGTGATGCTTTAGGGTGACTTCTGG
The DNA here is from genome assembly GCA_021461705.1 of Cryptotis parvus. Lineage (NCBI taxonomy): Eukaryota > Metazoa > Chordata > Mammalia > Eulipotyphla > Soricidae > Cryptotis > Cryptotis parvus. The sequence goes on from JAJIBD010028605.1 coordinate 21,239, forward strand.
GGCTGCACCCAGGAATTATTCCTGGCAGTGATGGGTGGGTGTCCATTTGGGATGCCGAGGATTGAACCCAGGTCAGTCATGTGCAAGACAAATGGCCTACTCACTGTTTTCTAGTGTGGTGGCCAATACTTACTCCTGACTTTTAGGCTTACTCCTGTTTCTGCACTCAGGGATGACTACTTGGGGAACCATAGCTTGGGGAACGATATGGGATAGCAGAGATTAAACCAGGATAGGTCACATCTAGGTGAGCTCCCTTACTTTACTCTTACTTTGGCTTATCACTAAAATTTTTTAAGTGTAACATCTACAAATCTATGTTTTTTTTTTGGGGAGGGGCACACCTAGTGATTTTCAGGGGTTACTCCTGGCTTTGCATATAGGAAGCACTTTTGGAAGGGCTCGGGAGACCATACAGGGTGCTGGGGATTGAATCCAGGTTAGCTGTGTGCAAGGCAAGCTGCCCTATCCACTGTGCATTTCTCCAGCTACCATCTTCAAATCTTTCTGTGCTACATTTTTACCCTTATTTTTTTTAAAAAAGGTGTTTTTTAAAAGAAAAACTGAGAATTACAAAGTTATTCATGATTGGGTTTCTGGAATACATTTCAGCACCAATCCCTTCACCAGTCTCCATTTCCCTCTGTCTCTTTATGTTTAAATTTCCCCTGCCTCTTTTTTTCCTTTAAACTAAGATATTAGTCTACATGAGTATATAAAACTTAAAGGTTCAATTCCACACTTCTTCAGAGTAAATGAATTATAAATATATCACTTTACTACAACCATCTCTAAAGTACCAACATACCCCCTATAACATTCCAATATATACCCTTCTCTCATCTTTGGTCTCTATCTCTCCAAATCTGGTAACCACAGTCTAAGGGTCTGAGTCCACAGGCTTTGTTTTTATTTTCTGTTCCTTTGATTTACTTGTTTTTATTCCACATGTGAGTGCAATTATCTAATATTTGTCTTTTCCCTGACTTCTTCATTTAATACAACAAACTCCATGCATCCATGTTGCAAAGGTAAGCTTTTGGTTTCCCCTAATGACAGAGAAGCATTTCATTGTTAATATATACCTCAATTTCTTGATTTGTTTTGTTTAGGGGCCACATCCAACAGCTCTAAGGGCTTACACCTGGCTCTGTGCTTATATTCACTTCTAGCAGTACCATATGCGGTTTGGGGAATGGAAACCTGTGTTGGCCATGTTCAAGGTAAGCATTTTACCTGCTGTACTATCTCTCCAGTCCCTGTACCTCAATATTCCTTTTGTTGTTTCAGGATCACACCTGGCAGTGTTCAAGGTTTACTCCTAGCATTGTACTCAGTTATCACTACTGATGGAACCATATAGAATACTGAGGCCCAAACTAGAGTTGGCTGAATGCAAGGTTAGTGATAAGGCAAGCCTTATCGCTCTGGCTCCTATAATTCTATTTCTTTAGCTCATAATTCAATTTCATTATCCACTTTTCTGACCTTGGACACTTGCCTTTTTCTTATAAGGATACTAATGATTGCCATTTAGATCTGTCCTTTTCTTTCTGACTTTCCGTTTTTGGAATGATAATGTTAATAATGTTAATATGCCCCTGTCTGTCCCACCATTGTATTTGAAGAGTAACAGTTGGATAGGGATTTTTCCTCAAACTGAAACATATTTACCTGATAATGTGATAAAATGAAACATCTAGTTACCTGATACTTAGATAAAATTTCAGAGTTGATATTGGAAATAAGAAGGAGGGGGATACTTTTGATGTTGAGAAGGAGATGAATAGCAGAGTAGCAGAGAGTGGAATAGTGTGGGTAGATTATTTTCTCTCAAATTTGTATGCCAAACTCCCAAACTTTAATATCTCTAGTGTGGCTGTGTTTAGAAAGAGTCTTAAAAAAGGCAACTAAATCAAAATGAGATCATTAGTTTGCATCCTAATCCTTAACCTGAATTGTGTGTTTATCAGAAGGAGAAATCAAGACCCTAGAACACACAGTAGAGACTATCTGAACAGTGAGATGTTGTTATGTGTAAATGAATAAGAGAGGTCTTGGCAAAATAAATCCTATTGTCACCTTGATTTTGGGAACTGGTTTATAGATCTTGTGTAAATAATCTTCTCTATTTGAAATTACCAAGTCTGTAGAAGTCTTTGACGGCTGCCCTATAAAGTTAATAATCCCATATCAAGATCTTTAATTTAATTACACCAGCAAAGTTTTTGCTATATAATATTCCAAAATTCTTTATATTAGGGAATTAGATTTATTGGGGTCAATTTTCAGCTTAAGTATATAGAAATTTAACAAATAATGTTTGAGCAACTAAATTTAACAAATAAAGATTATTTTTTAAATAATCTTTAAAAAGATTTAACATCAACTATTTATAGTTTTACATTGGATTTGAACAAAAATTGCATAAAATTAATTGTGGTGCTAAAATAATGTCATGATCTACTTCCAGATATGTCCAGAAAAGAGAAGGAAAGTACTAACAGATACCAATGGAGAATGATGATGTACTAGGAAGTGAGATGATATTTAGTTTTCACAGAATTTAATTTCAGCATATGAGACAATTTAAAAGTGGCTATTAATAGCAGGTGCTGACAATGTGGTAATCAGAAGCAGGATCAAATAGAAAAAGTTGTTTTCAGTCTATGGACACCATAGCTATGAAAAAATATATACCAAGTGCATTGAGTGAAAATGACGGTAAAAGGAGATTTTATTCTGGAATCTTGTGAACATGTCTAACCCCTATTTCTGAAGTTTTTCAAATGTATATTTCAAAAGATCCATGTAGCATGTGGTTCATATGACAACTTGAGGGCTTATTCTTTCAAACAGATGTTCCTTTATGAAACGCACACAAAAATTGTGTTCATAGGTGCTTGACCATTTAAAAAGACAACAATAAAAATCTTCAAAATGAGTTCAATGGAAATGACAGATAACTTGTCAGATAGCATCAGTAGCCCAGAGGATAGTTATACTTTGGGCACTATATTTTTCAACTATTATTAAAAACTATTCAAGCTTGCAACTTATTTTTTGCTTGACCAAAAGTTTTCTTGCTTTAAGCCTAAAGAATTATGCTAAATTATACAATGTGAAGAAGTTATTGAAAATTCATTTTAATTTTTACAAAAAAGTAACCTCAGGGTCCTTGGAATTCATTCTGAAACTAGAAACTGTAATCAATAATCACTGATTTGGGGCTATTGCCAAATCTCCATTAACAAATTAGGAGCAAATTACTTGAGTTTTTAGTCTATTTCACAGAAATTTTTTATAGCTTTTAGTAAACAGTATACTTAAGTTTTCTAATTTTTTTTCATCCATAAAGTCAAGTTTCCTATTGGTCTCTTTTGTGTTAGTTGAAACAATCCTTTGTTGCACTATTATTCATCACTTCTACTATGAGCACCTTTTACTTTATTTCTCCCATTAAATCCATAAGTTATATGTCAAACATAACTTAAATGAAACATAAGTTAAAGTATGGAGTTACTAATATAAAAATAATAAGAATACCTTTGTTTTCTTTTATTCAATTGATTACAAATCTAGGGTTTATTCTATAAACTGTCTTTTTTTATTTGGATAAGATCTCAAAATCTTCTGGAATAATTGATGATAAATAATATTAAAACAAAAAACAAAGTACAGATGTGAGTCATTGGAAGAACACAGTCTCGCATGTTTGGTTCCTAGCTTTAATGCTTTAAAATGAAAGCAACAACAAACATTAAAACCTAATGAAGCCTTCTTGAGTGTGGGTGAAAAGTGGAGTTTTAATGAAGGCTTATGAGGGTTAGGCCTCACAGATCATCATGTGATCTGGCATGTTCAGGAATACCCAGATGGGGCCATTGCTGAGAAGAAAATGAAAACATGCTATAAATGAAAATATGCAAACTCTAAAGGGCATGACTGAAAACAGAACAATCATCTCTTCATGAGCTTTCCAACAATCAGATATGTACTGCCTGAAAACCTACTTGAATAGAAAATTTTGGGTGTGAATTAGTTTATTCTATAAGCTGCCAACCCCAGACAAATAACGTTCTTATATCTGAGTCTTCTAGGAAGTCCTCCAGGTTGAAAGTCCTGGAGCCCTGAATAAATATCCTCTTTATTGTAAATCAGGCTTCGCCTTCTCTACATTGTCACTATATATCACTTGACATCCCGTTATTCATCGATTTGCTCGAGCGGGAGCCAGTAACATTTCCTCCATTTGACCCTACCATGTGCCAGTGTAGCCCAATGGAATCTGCGTGCTTCAGGAATGCGAAGAGCCTCAAACCATTCGTTCAGGGTCTTGACAAAGAAGTCTGACGATCTTGTAGGTGGGCGGTCACGTGATCTCTTGACATCCCGTGGGATCCAGTCGGTAACGACTCTAGTGCAGCAGTCATCTCCAAATTGCATTACATGTCCAGCCCATCTGATTTTCAGTGCCTTGGCAAACGAGACAGAGTCCCTGACTCTGGAACAGAGACGGAGGTTGGAGCTCCGAATTCCTTCTTTCACTTGAGTGAGGCGTGATATTCCAAGCATAGCTCTTTCGATTTATCTTTGGGACAGACGAATAGCATTCTAATCCTGCTTTCATTGGGCCCAGGTCTGAGGCTATGTTAATGCAGGGAGAACGGTGGAGTTGAAGAGATGTGCCCAGAGCCGGAGGTTCTTTGTCTTATTAGCTATTTCTTCGATGCTTTTGAAGGCAGTCCATGCCGCTCTCTTTCTCCTGCGCAGCTCAGGTTTTAGGTTGTTCACCATGTTGACTTCTCGACCTAGGTACACATAACTGCTGCATTCAGAGATGTTTGTTCCATTAAGAGTGAATGGGGCCTCTGGAACTAGTTCATTTTTCATAAACATAGTTTTCTTTAGATTCAACTGTAGACCTATCTTTCCATATTCTCGGTCAAAGGTAGCCAGCATTTGTGCCACTTGGCTAATGTCTGGTGTTATTAGAATGATGTCATCAGCGAAGTGGAGGTGGTGTAGTTGCCGACCATCTATCTTCACTCCCATTCCTTCCCATTCTAATTGCTGCATGATGTTCTCGAGGGTGGCACTGAAGAGTTTTGGTGAAATGGTATCACCCTGTCGAACCCCTCTTTTGACATCAATGATCACTTCCTTGTAGAATGGTGAGATCCTGGTAGTGAATCCGTAATACAGCTCATGAAGGATCTTGATTTATTGGGATTGAATGCCCTGTTTGGCTAGGGCTTTGATGACTGCTTCAGTCTCCACACAATCAAAGTCTCCACAGAATCAAATTAGATACATGCAAGAATATGAACTCATGCCTGTCTCTAATGCCAGTCACAAAAGTCAGATCAAGATAGATTCAAGTTTTAATACCAGACCTAAATCCATAAGGTACATGAAAGAAAATGTAGAACACTTCATGACACTGAAAATAAAGAAATCTTCAAAGATGAAATACCACTAACAAAGCAAGTGCAAGCAAAGATAAACATATGAGACTACATTAAAAAAAGAAGCTTCTGCACTTTAGAAGAAGTGGTGACAAAGATACAGATACAGCCCACTGCATAGGAAATGTTATTTACCCATTATCTATCAGATATGGGGTTAATATCTAAGATATATAAGACACTGGTAGAACTTAATAAGAAAAACATGCAACTCCATCACAAAATGGGGAGAAGCAATTAAAAGAAACTTCCTCAAAGAAGAAATACAAATGGCCAAAAGGCACATGAAAAAATGATGTACATCATTAATCATCAAGGAGACAGAAATCAAAACAACGAAATATCATTGTACCACAGAGACTGGCACACATCTAAAAGAACAGGAGCAATCATTGCTGGCACAGATACAGGTTGAAAAGGACTCTCATTCATTGTTGGTGGGAATTCTGACAGGTTCTGCCTTTTCAGAAAACAATATGGTCATTCCTCAAAAAACTAGAAATTGAACTCCCATATTATTCAGAAGGAGGGATAGAGAGAGAAGAGAGAGAAGAGAGACAGACAGACAGACAGATACAGACAGACATTGACACAGACACAGAGTGAGAGAGAGAAGAGAGGCAGACAGAGAGATAGACAGACACAGACAGACACAGACACAGAGAGTGAGTAAAAGAGAGTGAATGAGAGAGAGAGAAAGAGAGACTTAAAGTGTCTGCCATAAAGGCAGGACGGGTGGAGTGAGGGTGGAGGACAGTTGCAGGAGAGATACTGGGGACATTGGTGGTGGGAAATGTACACTGGTAGAGGAATGGGTGTTGGAACACTGTATGACTGAAACTGATCATGAGTAGCTTTCTAACAGTGTTTTTCATGGTATTAATTTAAAAATAGTAAGTGTTGGATTCATGAAAATTATCTAGGATATCACCAGCCTCTACGAATGAAGTGCATTCATAGATGGTGAAAAGAATAGAAACCAGACAGAACTAAACAGTGGCGTCAAGATAACCTCTAGTTCTTGTGTCAGTTTCTGTGTACACATACAAAAAATGACCAAATTAATAGTGAGGATATGGAACATTATGAAATGGAGACCATGGGCTGTAGCAAAACACACAGACTGTACAGAAGCACCACCCTACCAGTTTAGGATTAAGCACACACTCTGCCTTAATTCCTTGTGTAAATTCCTTATCTCACCCTACATGATTGGCTGACAGTTCCCTCCCTACTACCTGATTGACTGATACAGAGTTACCACCCTACTTTCCCCCAACTTAAATATTCTTGTTCCACCAAATAAACCGGAGGCATTCTCCCAAAGTGGTTCGTGGAGATTTCTTTGTGGGTGCTCTACTCGACCTACTTTGTGGGTGCTCTACTTGATCTTCTTCTTGGGTGTTCTTCTTGCTAAAGATCCAGCCTCACCAGTGACATCAACATCTCTTACCAGATGTTCTCAATGAGAAGATTCTAGCTTCAATGCCAAATTTCTGTTTACAGATTATATTCTCATATATCAACATTGTGTTACATGTGAACAGAGATAAGTCTAAATATTTTAGTTCATTATGGTTTTTACTGAATTTGACATCATTTGAAAACTTTAAAGTAGATATGAAAAATAATCATGTGAATATATAAAAATGGAACTTAGAAAGAAAGACAAGACAGTAAAAACATTTTTTTTATTTAAATATTAAATTGAAATTTAAAAGCAAGAGAAGAACATGGCTTAAATTTTACTGGACAGTCTCCTATTATATTGAATAAAGTTGTCCATTATGAAGGAAAACTTAGGGACATATTTACTTTTTTTTAGGGAAAGACTAAAATGATGATCAGGAATAATACTAACATGTGACAATAATTCGCACACATAATGTCATAGATGTCTGTACTAGTCTCACTGTATGTAGTATTCATGATAGAATAACTCTGGTGTTAAGATAACAAAATTCATGTTTTCAAGAAAACACTGAAGATGCACATAATACTATTTATAATTTAAATATGAAAATAATTTCAGAAAAATAAAAGTTAAAAATAATTACATTATCCGTACAAAATTTAAGAATGGTTCAGTGAGCAGAGGTGGAAAGTCGTGAGATTCAATGTAAATTATTGCAAAGTGAAAGAAATAGTATTTGGAGGTAACAAATATGCTATAGATATTCTATACATATAAAGGGTATTAGAGCAAGAAAGGAAATTAGATAATGAAAATATATGAACTGCATGGGTATTTAATGACAATTGTCAAAATCAATCTCAAAGATTAACAGAAGAATTAAGTTTTATTGTTAGTGTAGACACTAGAGTTGAGAAAAAGAGACACAGCTAATGACGCAGAAGCAATGCAAAGGGGGATAAAACACAGACAGAACTTTGACTATTCTAATAATAGCAAAACCGAATTATTAACATATTACAATGGCACATGTACGCCAGGTTTTAGGAAGTCAAATGAATTCTTAGCATGAGAAAAGTTTATAATTTTTTTGTGTAACAAGGAAATATAGTTTGGCATATGCTATGAAAAAATCAGACATTAAAGTATCAAAATATATTTGTGGAAAACAGCAATTAAATTTTTCTAAAGCAAAATATTACAGATAAGCTAAGATGTAAAGATTCAATAACCAAAGTTACATGCTCAAACGGCATCATCATCAATACCAGAGTCTGAAATTCATTAGATTAATAATCACTATACATAGTTGCTTTGAATAAAACTAAGATAAAAAAAATTTATAAATATATGAGCAAATAAAACTAGAAATAACTCAATTTTTATAGTCAATGTTGATGTGAGAAAAAGTTATGTGATACAAAATATATTTAGTTCTGTCTTCTTCAACTAGCAGATATCTTTAAATTGGAAGAGCCAAAATAAAGCATTGGAGTGATTAAAATATTATATAGAAAATAAGACAGTCAGGTATTGAGACTTTATAAATGAATTCAAAGCACCAATACTTTTGTTAATTTTTATTAACACCACCGTGAGATATACAATTATAAGGACGTTCATAATTGGGTCTCTGTCATGCAGTGTTCCAGCACCCAGCCCTCCACCAGTGCCCCATTCCCATAATAATCCCTCCCCCACCACCCCCAGCCTGTCACCTGGGGCACCTTTTAGCAGGCACCTTTTCTTTCTCTTTCTCTCTCTCTGTCTCTGTATTTCTCTCTCTCTTCTCTTACACTTTGTGGCTTGCCCTACATATATTAACGGTTTATGATGTCTCCATGTGTATATTTAATAGTTCTGGTGTGACATTATAATTCCCCATTCCCGTCAACCTCCCCAGTTTGTTGCAACTACAATGATCATTAAAGTGTACAAATGTGAAAGATCCTGGGAAGGACCTGGTCCTAACCTTCATTATTGTCTAAGTCTGTCCAGTGGCCACAAAGCCGCTGCGCTGGCGCAGCTGTGGGTATGGTCTGTCTCTTGTCTGGCTTTGCTGGTTGTGCAGGCTGTGAGCCCGCAGCCACCGCCAACATGGAGGTGGAGGAATGGGGGAGGATCCCAAATACCTGCTCCAAGTCCGGTCAGTGTGGCCACCCCACATGTGTCTGCTACCCTAGGAGCTGTGTTGGACTCGGTCAGGGGCAAAGCACCAGTATTCAGAAGAAAAGTATCACACGGTATTCAGCAGATGTGAACATAAAGTCATTTCAGTAAGTTTCAAAAATCCACTGAGTGCAGGAGATCTGCCAGATACCTAAACACTAGCACATGTTGTTGCCGATTTTCAATCACGAAAAGAGGGGATTTCATGTTACTGTTAAAATCACTTGAAATATGCATTGGCAAAGTAATAGAAATGATTTTTGTGCAGATGGTTTGTTAACATTTAAATAAAGATATATTTTCTAGGAATGAGGATGAATTGACTTAGAATGTCATGGAAAATTTAGATAGTTTTTTTTAGAGTTATCTCCAGACTGAAGATTAGATGACACCATGCATGAAATACATCTTAAATTCTATGTTCTTTAATAAAATTTTTAATACACTTGTATTGAAAGTATGCAACTTCAATAATAAAAATAGAAAATACCGAGAGACACTGTGGCCTAAATAAACACATTGAAATAATATTTACCAACAGGTTGGTACTTGGGAGAGTAGAGTTAAAAGGATATATGAAAAACTGCTCAATGATTTGGACAAGAGAAAGAAAAACAACTTCAAATTTCCTGTTGGCACATATCCAAAGGAACAACCAGTGTTGGTGTGATTGTGGGCAGAAAGGAACTCTTCTTTATTGTTGGTGGGAATGCTGACTGGTCTAACCTTTTTGGAAAACAGTATGGGCATTCCTCAAAAAGCTAGAAATTGAGTTTCCATATGACTCAGCAATACCACTTCTGGGAATATACTCCAGGGCTTCAAAAAACACAGCAGAAATGCCACCTGCACTTCTATGTTCATGCAGCACTGCTCATAATAGCCAGAATCTGGAAACAACCCGAGTGCCTGAGAACAGATGACTGATTAAAGAAACTTTGGTACATCTACACAAGAATACTATGCAGCTGTTAGGAAATGTGAAATTCATGAATTTTGCTTATAAATGGATGGACACGGAGAGTATGATGCTAAGTGAAATGAGTCAGAAAGAGAAGGACAGACCCAGAATGACTGTACTCATTTGTGGGGTGTAAAAAGCATAAAATGAAGCCAAAATCCAAGGCACGGTAGCCAGGAGGTTTTGTTCATGATTGGGAGTCTGCTTCAACTGCTTGGGGAAATGACAGTTGGGATAGGCAAGGGACCACTATGACAAGAAATAGTGGTAAATGATCACTCTGTGTAAGAACTGTGTGCTGAAAGTCAGTGAAGGAACAAACATGAAAACCTCTCAGAGTCTGTATAGTAAGCCATAATGCCCAAGGGAGGGGTGGGGAGAAGAAGCAAGTGGCTTCATGAAAGACAGGCTGGGGACGGCAGGAGGGTAAAGGGGCACATTGGTGGTGGGAAATGTGCACTAGTTTAAGGATGGGTGTTGGTACATTGTTGCCCCAAACAAACATACAAAAAAAAACCCTTAAAAATATGAGGGAATTTTAAGGAAAGGAATACTCATGAGCACAGTCCGAATAATCTCTGAGCACAGCTTGGCGTGGTCCTAAAACAAACAAAACAGAAAAGAAAGAAAAGAAACAAGTGTATGGGCCAAGGGATACTACAGGAATTAAAGCAGTTGCCTTGCATATGTCTAGCCCAACTTGATCCTAGCACTAGCCTTCACCTCCAAAGCATCTCTGGGTGCAATCCTAGAGGCCTCTGAATACTGGGGTGGCCTACATGATCCTTGGCACTGAAAGGCTCAAGCAACACTGAGTTATTAGGCCCTTCATTGAATCCATTTCAGTTGGCCAAATATATCTTAGAAGCCATTCTAAGCACCACTTGGGAGATACCACAATCCACATCAGCAAACAAAACATCATTAGGTGTAGCTATATTATTATGAGACTGAGCAGTCTTTAAATGAAATTATCAGTGATAAAAGCATTGCATGATGATATATGGTCAATTTTCTAAGAAGTTATAATATTTTTATTGTGTATGCAACTGACAACAGACTTTGGTAATCATACCAAGGATTAATCATACCAAAGATTAATAGCACTCTAAGAATAAATATATAGCTCACCATTAGAGCTAAATATTTCAATATCTTTTTTCTCAGAAAAGGAGAGTTAATTAAAAAAATGAGTAAAAGGTTGAAATTTCACCTTCCTCTCAATTGTATTCCATTAACCATTCTGGAAATAGGAACAATCTCAAATCATCCCCCTATAAAGAAGTTATAAAAGAAAGCTAGAATTGAAATAAAATTAAGAATATAAAATAGGTAAATCAATCAAAAAGCAATTTTAATCATTAAAATCAGAAGCTTCTACATCAACTGACCCAAAGAAAAGAGAAAGCAGAAGTACATAAAATCAGGAATAAAAGATGGAATATTACTGCAACCTTATAAAAGAATTATAAAGACTACCTGGAAAATTGTTGCACAATAAATTATATCACAACTTAGAAGAAGTGTAAAGATATTCCTAAGAAGACACACATTATGAAAAATTGATTCAGGAAGAAGCTGAAAATCTGAGAAACCCAATGTAAAGTAATGGAATTAAATTAGTTAAGACAAACTTTTTTGGTACATAAGGCAAAAAACTGAAATTAAACTTGAAAAATCTAGTAGAGCTACCAAAACGCTCATTTGAGGCAATGGACGACCAATCACATTTATTTCTTTCATTTCCTTCATTGACATTTTCTGAAAGTTTTACATGTACAAGAGAAGGATTTAATTTGAAGCCTTTTAAAACATTATTAGTGTTTTTACACTTACTTGAAAAGAAGACTTGAATGGATTTCTAAAAGATTTGGGAGGGAGTGTAATTTTTTTAAAAATATGTGTATATATCACTGTCTTCCCGTTCATCATCGATTTGCTAGAGCGGGCCCCAGTAACATCTCCATATGTCCTGTCTCATGCTAGTAGAGCCCAAGGGCATCTGCTTGCTCCAAGAACATAAAGAGCCTCAACTGCGCCTGCGTGGTCCGTCATCGGTGAATTCTGGGTAAGATCCCTGCCCAGACTTTCAAGAGCACTGCGTGGGCCGCTCTTTCCCTTTTGCCTCGTTGCTTCCGAGCAAAGCAAGATGGGTCACCAGCAGCTCTATTGGAGCCATCCGAGAAAATTCGGCCAGGGATCGCACTCTTGCCGCGTGTGCTGGAACCAGCACGGCCTGATCCGTAAAACGGCCTCAATATGTGCGCCAGTGTTTCCGCCAGTGTTTCCGCCAGTGCGCGGAGGACATTGGCTTCATCAAGTTGGACTAAGTGAACTTCTGGAGATATAATTAAATATTATTCAGTAATAAAGATATAGTCTACCATTTCTGAGAAACATGGATGTTCCTTTCTTCCTTCTTTCTTCTTTCTTTCTTTCTTTCTTTCTTTCTTTCTTTCTTTCTTTCTTTCTTTCTTTCTTTCTTTCTTTCTTTCTTTCTTTCTTTCTTTCTTTCTTTCTTTCTTTCTTTCTTTCTTTCTTTCTCTCTTTCTTTCTCTCTCTCTTTCTTTCTCTCTCTCTTTCTTTCTCTCTCTCTCTCTCTTTCTTTCTTTCTTTCTTTCTTTCTTTCTTTCTTTCTTTCTTTCTTTCTTTCTTTCTTTCTTTCTTTCTTTCTTTCTTTCTTTCTTTCTTTCTTCTTTCTTTCTTCTTTCTTTCTTTCTTTCTTTCTTCTTTCTTTCTTTCTTTCTTTTTCTTTCTTTCTTTCTTTCTTTCTTTCTCTTTCTTTCTTTCTTTCTTTCTTTCTTTCTTTCTTTCTTTCTTTCTTTCTTTCTTTCTTCTCTCTTTCTTTCTCTCTCTCTTCTTTCTTTCTCTCTCTTTCTTTCTTTCTTTCTTTCTTTCTTTCTTTCTTTCTTTCTTTCTTTCTTTCTTTCTTTCTTTCTTTCTTTCTTTCTTTCTTTCTTTCTTTCTTTCTTTCTTTCTTTCTTTCTTTCTTTCTTTCTTTCTTTTCTTTCTTCTTTTCTTTCTTTCTTTCTTCCTTCCTTCCTTCCTTCCTTCCCTTCCTTCCTTCCTTCCTTCCTTCCTTCCTTCCTTCCTTCCTTCCCTTCCTTCCTTCCTTCCTTCCTTCCTTCCTTCCTTCCTTCCTTCCTTCCTTCCTTCCTTCCTTCCTTCCTTCCTTCCTTCCTTCCTTCCTTCCTTCCAATTTCTGAAAGCACTGTTGATGGGTAAAGCTAAAGGTGTAACAGTATCTTTTTGGTGCCCATTACAGAGAAAATAATTTGAACAATCAAATAAATTTATTTGTTTTCTTGTTTGTTTGGGGGACCACACCAAGCTATGCTCAGGGCTTGCTCAGGGAATCGTGCCTGGCAGAACTCAGAGACTATATGTGAAGCTAGGAATTGAGCGTGGGTTGGCCACAAGAAAGGCAAGCACACTAGTTGCTGTACTATTGTTCCAGCAACCAACTGTTTTTTTTAATTCCGTAATCATCAGGAGAAACACCTTTACAATGCTGTTTATGTCAGGTTTCAGGAATCCAATGTTCCAGCACCCATACTCCAATAGGAAGGCATCAGATTTTCATCAGAGGATAGCAGATCAATATAAACACTTGAATATTTGAAGTGTAAGATCCCAGAAACCTAAATTTTGGTGTTAAGGGAAAGTGGAACAAGAGTTCCTTCCTCAAAGTCTGCATAGCAAAAAGCAGCAACACTCCAGCACTTATGAGTGAACAGCAGATCAAACAGAAAATGAAGCTGCCAGGTATTTGGGCAGTGAGTTCCTCAGAATCTCAGTGAACAACCACTCTGAGGAAAAAACACAGTCAGTTGCTAGAAACTGAGCGCTTCCACAAGACATTGAAGCCCAGAAATAATAGCAATGTATGTAAGTGACATCCCCTCCAACCAGCTTTTATATATTGACCTTCACAGTTGCCTAAGTTGTAAGCTGTAAAACTGGTCCAGGCTACATGAAACTAAGAAGCTTCCGCACCTCAAAAAAAGTTGTGACAAGATACAAAGACATCCCACAGATTGGGAAAGAATATTTACCTAATACTCATCTGAGTATTCAGATGACACCTGTGACTGAGAGGCATGGGGTATACCTGTTTCCATCTCTCCCTGTGCTGAGCTGATCATGAGATGCCCAGGAGGGAAGGCAAGTTCTAGCCCTGGCCCGCTATCCCAGCAGAGCTTTGCAAGAAGACAGAGGAACTCCACACCATGAAGGCCACCATTTTTAACATCCGGACTCCACAGCTCATCAGAGATTCACCCAGCAGAAAAGCCAATTTTCCCCCATCTCATCAATACATGCATGAAATGAGAGGTTACTACAAGAGTATTCCACCCACACGGCAAAGCATGGCAAGCTACCCGTGTCATATTTGATATGCCAAAAACCAGTAACAATTATAGACAATTATAGACTTCATTCCTATGACCTGAAGGAATGGTTTGAGGCTCTTTATGTTTCTGGAGTGAGCAGTTGCCCTTGGGCTACACTAGCATGTGACAGGACATATGGAGATGTTACTGATGCCCACTTGAGCAAATTGATGAACAACAGGAAGACAAGTGATACAAGTGATACTCATCTGATAAGGTGTTAATACAAGATATATAAAGCACAGTGCCTTGAGAAAGAGATAAAGAACCTGCCATAGAGGCAGGCAATGGGAGGGGGGTTGGGAATCAGGAATATTGGTGGTGGGAAATGGGCACTGGTGGAGGGATGGGTGCTGGAACACTGTATGACCATAACCCAAATATTAACATCTTATGAACATCTTTGCAATTGTATATCTCACAGTGGTATAATAAAATATTTTAAAAAACTGTATGCAGAACATATAACAGTACAAACATGGTAACCTCTTGATATCTATATTGCAGACCATAATGCCAAAGGGGGGGGAGGAGAGAGAGAGGAAGAGAGAAGAGAGAGAGAGAGAAGGAAAGTGCCTGCCACAGAGATAGGCTGGGGCATTGGGGGTGAAAGGCACAAGAGGGTAAAGGGGCACACTCGTTGTGGGAAAGGTTTAATGGTGGATGGAGGGGTGTTGGAACATTGTGTGACTGAAACCCGATCATGAACAGCTGTCTAATTGTGTGGTAGGTGACTCAATAAAATGAAAAAAAAAATTCTGTTTCATCTATACAGCAGAATACTATGCAGCTATTAGGAAAAATATGCATAAAATTTGCTCATAAGTGGATGGACATGGAGAGAATTGTGTTGAATAAAATTAGTCAGAAGGATTTTATATATATATATATAATGACTACATTCATTTGTGACATATATAAAAATAGTATGAGACATTTCCAAGGCCAGGGAAAACAGGGGCAAGGAGAAGGGTGGAGGGTAGGTAAGATAGAGAAGGGATCAGTTTGACAATAATGCTTGGAAATAGTAATGCTAGACTAGAACAAAGTATTGAAAGTAGGTAAAGGGATATACAGGTTGGTATCACAATGCAAATCACAATGTTTAGAAGAGAGAGAGAGGAGAGAGAGTGTGTGTGTTAGTGTGTGTGAGAAGTGAGAGAGAGAGAGAGAGAAGAAAAGTTCCTGTCACAGAATTAGGCAGAGGCAGGTTGGGGCAGTAGAGAAACTGGGGACACCTGTGTGGTGTAAGGAACTGTATACTGGTAGAGGAATGGGTGTTGGAACACAGTATAACTGAAACCCAAACATGAACAGCTTGGTAATGGTCTATCTCATGGTGACTTAATTAAAAAACAAACAAACAAACTTTTCTAGTATGTCCCCGTATATAAACAGATTAAAGCTGCGCAGGTTGTGACATAAGCAAAGAAGTGTTTGGACTTTGAGAACATGGAACCATAAATCAACAAAAACCCTAAGTCACACTAGGGTTCCTCTCTTCTACTTCTCCCTGCCCTTTGGTGGAAAAAGAAAATAAAATGTCAGCAATAAAGACACAATTATTGAAGGTTGACAGGGGGAAAAATATAACAAAAAGGTACCCCTGTCATTCTTTTTTAAAAATCAAATTTCTCTACATAAAACCCATAGACTAAACAAAATGGAATGACATATTCACAGAAATAAAAACAAAACAAAAAAAAACCCTGACAGTTAAGAATATCTTACCTTGAAAATCATGATTCAAATATGTGGGAGAAACAAGTTTTTCAGGTCACCACAATATTTCTACACAAAATGTTGAAAAGATTTCTATATGAAAGTAAGAAATGAAAGAACACAAAACTCTGAGCAGAATAATGAGTCAATAAAAAAAAAGAAAAGGGGAAAGGGGAATTGACAAAATCTGTATAGTCAAGTGCTGATTAGTTGTTCAGCCCAGAAAGAGACTTAGTAACTTTAGTGAGTTTGATGATGACAATGCTGATTACACCATTAAACAAAATTCTGGAGCAGAGAAATTTAGAAGATACATGGAGAGAATTATCAGGTAAACCTACACAAATGAAAAGGTAGGTATAAAGAAATGTGGGACAAACTAAGAAATACAAATGAAACAGAAAACAAAATGGCTGTGAGAAGTCCTATATGTAACCCTCAATCTTGATAGTCTGATTTTGTCAATCAAATTACACAAAAAGTATGAATGGATCAAAAATAGCAGGATCCTTGGGGCCAGAGCAATAGTCCAGCGGGGAAGGCATTTGCATTGCACACGGCCAACCGGGTTCGATCCCCAGCATCTCATATGGTCCCTCGAGCACCGCCAGGAGTAATTCCTGAGTGCAGAGCCAGGAGTAACCCAGTATTGCCAGGTGTGACACCCCCAAAAAAAGCAGGATCCATCTTTACTATGCATAAAATAATTTCACATCAGATACAAATGCACATATAGGTTTAGAATAAAAGACTGAAACAAGATGTTCCAAACCTACTAAGCAGAGAAAAGGTCAAAGGCTGCTATTACCATATATAGTTAAAGAGCCTTTCAACAAAAAAAATGTAGTAAGTGACAAAGATAAGCATTATATATCAATCAAGATATCAATTCATCAAGATTTAATGGTTGTTGAGTAAAATTAGTCAGAAGGAAAAAGACAGATATAAAATGACTGTCATGCATTTATGACATGACTGTCATGCATTTATTTCATGCATTTATATCATGCATTTATTTGCAGGATATAAAATATATTTATACCATATATATTATATACTATATATAACATATAGTATGCTATCATACTATATATATTATGATAACACTATCCAAGGTTAGGCAAAACATGGATCAGGAGATCTTGTCAATAGGTGGAATCTACCACAGACATGTGGTAGTCAGAGGTTAGCTAAGACATAGAAGGAAACAGTCTGCTAATAATCCTCAAAAATGCCTAGTACTGAGCATTGAATATAGTCAAAGGGATACACAAGATAACCTCTAAATGTATGTATTGCAATCCACAATGTGTAAGAGAAAGAAAAGAGAAAGAGAGAGAGTGAGAGAGAGTGTAAGAAAGAGAAAGAGAAAAAAGAGATAGAGAACCTGCCATAGAGGCAGGCTAGGGGGAGGACAGAGGGAAGTGGGGACATAGTGGTGGGAAATGGGCACTGGTGGAGGGATGGGTGCTGGAACACTGTATGACCGAAACTCAAAGATGAACATCTTTGTAATCATATATCTCATGGTGGTATAATAAAATATTAATAAAAATGATTTAGTGGTCATTGATGTTTGATACACATAATATGGGGTGCCCAAATATACAAAAGAATTAGCTTAAGGATTAGCTTAAGACCTTAAGGAGTTGAGTAATTCAATAATCAGGGGATTTCAACTTACCACTTACAATTGTCAGATCATCCAGTCAAAAAGTAAATTAGGAAGTATGCATTAACATAATTGATGAATTGTGCTTATAGACATATATTGAAATTTCCATTGTCAAAGAAATAAATGTGCCTTCTTCATAAGTGAATATGGAACATTCTCAGGAAAAGATCAGATATTGGGACACAAAGAAGTTATAATAAATACCAAAAATCTCCTAGAAATAATAGATAACTATAGTAGAGTGGCAGAGTACAAAAATCAATATGCAAAAAGTCAATGGTTTTCCTGAATACAAACAACAAAAGAGAAGAAAGGGATCCCATTCACAATTGTGCCACAGAAAATCAAATACCTGGGAATCAACTTAACCAAGTGTGTAAAGGACCTGTACAAAGAAACTACAAGACACTGTTCCAAGAGATAAAAGAGGATATGAGGAAATGGAAACACATTCTCTGCTTATGAATGGGGAGAATCAACATTGTCAAAATGGTAATACTTCCTAGAGCTTTATACAGATTCAATGTGGTACCTATAGGATACCATGGCGTTCTTCAAGTAAATTAACCAATCCTAAAATTTGTATGGAATAATAAACCCCCATGGATTGCTAAAGCAATCCCTGAAGAAAAAAAGAAAATGGGTGGCCATTCATGATTAAAACCCTCCAGAAAATGGGAATTGAAGGAAGCTTCCTCAAGATAGTCAAAGCCATCTACCAAACGCCCACAGCGAGTATCATTCTCAACGGGGAAAAATTGAAAGCCTTCCCTTTAAGATCAGGAACACGACAAGGTTGCCCTCTCTCACCTCTTTTATTCAATATAGTACTGGAGGTACTCGCCATAGCAATCAGAGAAGAAAAGGACATTAAGGGCACCCAGATAGGCAAGGAAGAATCAAGCTATCATTATTTGCAGATGACATGATATTATACCTAGAGAACCCTAAACTCTCGACCCAAAAACTCTTAGAAACAATAGATAGGTATAGTAGAGTGGCAGGGTACAAAATCAATACCCAAAAAGTCGGTGGCTTTCCTATACACAAATAACGAAAGAGAAGAAAGGGATATTAAGAAATCGATTCCATTCACAATTGTGCCACAGAAAATCAAATACCTAGGAATCAGCTTAACCAAGTGTGTAAAGGACCTATACAAAGAGAACTACAAGACACTGCTTCAAGAAATAAAAGAGGACACGAGGAAATGGAAACACATTCCCTGCTCATGGATGGGGAGAATTAACATTGTTAAGATGGTAATACTCCCTAGAGCTTTAGTACAGATTCAATGCGGTTCCTATAAGGATTCCCATGACATTCTTTAAAGAAATTGACCAAACACTTCCTGAAATTCGTATGGAATAATAAGCCCCCATGGATAGCTAAAGCAATCATTGGGAAGAAGAAGATGGGAGGCATCACCTTTCCCAACCTCAAACTGTACTACAAAGCAGCAGTAATTAAAACAGCATGGTACTGGAATAAAAACAGACTGGTGGACCTATGGAATAGAGTTGAGTATCCTGACACCCACCCTCAAAGACATGATCAGTTAATCTTTGATAAAGGTGCAAAGAGTCCAGACTGGAGTAAAGAAAGCCTCTTCAACAAGTGGTGCTGGGAAAACTGGACAGCTACATGTAAAAAAATGAATTTGGACCTGTGTCTAACACCTTGCACAAAAATCAGTTCAAAATGGATTAAAGATCTCAATATCAGACCTGAATCCATAAAGTACGTTGAAGAAAATATAGGGAAAAACCCTCCCACGACATCAATGCTAAAGACATCTTCAAAGGTGAAACACCATTAACAAAGCAACTAGAAGAAAATATAAATATATGGGACTACATGAAACTGAAGAGCTTCTGCACCTCGAAAGAAACAGTGACCAAGATAGAAAGACAGTCCACAGAATGGGAAAGAATATTCACCCAATACCCATCTCATAAGGGGTTAATATCCAGGATATATCAGGCACTGGTACAGCTATATAAGAAAAAAACAGCCAACCCCATTAGAAAATGGGGAGAGGAGATGAACAGAAACTTTGACAAGGAAGAAATCCGAATGGCCAAAAGGCATATGAAAAAATGCTCATCATCACTAATCATCAGAGAGATGCAAATCAAAACAACAATGAGATATCACCTCACACCACAGAGAATGGCCCATATCCAAAAGGGTAAAAGCAACAAGTGCTGGCGTGGATGTGGGGAAAAGGGGACTCTCATACACTGTTGGTGGGTTTGTCGACTTGTACAACCTTTCTGGAAAGCAATATGGACATTCCTCCAAAGACTAGAAATTGAGCTCCCCTTTGACCCAGCCATACTGCTCCTGGGAATATACCCTGGAAAGCCAAAAGCGCACAGCGGAAACACAATCCGCACTTTTATTTTCATAGCAGCACTGTTCACAATAGCCAAAACCTGGAAACAACCAGTATGCCCGAGAACTGAGGACTGGATAAAGAAACTGTGGTACATCTACACAATGGAATACTATGCAGCTGTCAGAAAAAATGAAGTTATGAAACTTTGCTATAAATGGATGGATATGGAAAGAATCATGTTGAGTGAAATTAGTCAGAAGGAAAGAGAGAGACATAGAATGACTGCATTTATTTGCATGACATAAATATACTAGGTGATCTTACCAAAAGTGGAAATTACCGCAAGCGTGTGGGAGTCAGAGGTTGGTTTAGATAGAGAAAGGAACATGAGTGAATAAATGTCTAAAGTTCTGATACTAACATAGAACTGAGCATTAAATACAGACAAAAAAATGCAAGTGATGGCTTCTAAGTGTACGTGAGTGCAACCCACAATGTGTGGGAGAAGGAGGAGAGAGAGAGGGGAGAGGAGAGGGAGATAAAGAACCTGCCATTTAGGCGGGATGTGGGAGGGGGGGAGTTGGGGACATGTGGTGGGGGGAGGGGGCACTGGTGGAGGCGGGGTTCTGGAACACTATGTGACCGAAACCACCCAAGCGTGAACAACGTTGTAATTTGTATATCTCACGGTGGTATAATAAAATGTTAAATACAAAAAAAAAAAAAAAAAAAAAAAAAAAAA
>JAJIBD010028608.1:0-75082 GCA_021461705.1 Cryptotis parvus
GTTTTTTTAATTTATTTTTTATTTAAATTTTTTTTTATTATACCACAGTGAAACATACAGTTACAAAGGTGTTCATAATTGATTCTTGGTAATACAGTATTCCAGCACCCATCCCTCCACCAGTGCCCCATCACCACCACCAGTATACCCACACCCCCCCCAGCCCCCCCCAGACTGCCTCAGTAGCAGGTACCCCTTTATCCTCTCTCTCTCTGTCTCTTTCTCTCTGTCTCTGCATCTCTATCCCCCTTCTTTTACACATTGTGGCTAGCCCTGCAGACATTTAGGGTTTATCATGTAAGTCTCTTTGTGTATATTTAATGGTGAGTTCTAGTCTGACATTACCATTGCCCACTCTCAGTTAAACACTGTATATATTTATATCCTATTAATGAATGCTGTCATTCTATATCTGTCTTTTTTTTTCGGACTAATTTCACTCAGCATGATAGTCTCCATGTCCATCCATTTGCAGGTAAATTTCACAATTTTGTCTTTTCTGACAGCTGCAAAGTATTCCATTGTGTAGATGTACCACAGTTTCTTTAGTCTGTCCTCTGTTCTCAGGCACTTAGGCTGTTTTCATATTCTAGCTATAGTGAATAGTGCAGCGATGAATAAAGAAGTACAGATAGTGTTTCTGCTATGTGTTTTCGGTCTCTCGGGTATATTTCCAGGAGTGCAACTGCTGGATCAAATGGGAGCTCAATATCTAGTTTTTGGAGGAATGCCCATATTGTTTTCCAAAAAAGGCTGTACCCATCGGCACTCCCACCAACAGTGGATCAGAGTCCCTTTTTCCCCACATCCACGCCAGCACCGGTTGTTCTTGCTATTTTGGATGTGTGCCAGTCTCTGTGGTGTGAGATGGTACCTCATTGCTGTTTTGATTTGCATCTCCCTGATGATTAATGATGAAGAGCACTTTTTCATATGCCTTTGGCCATTCAAATTTCTTCTTTTTGGAAGCTTCTGTTCATTTCTTTTCCCCATTTTTTGATGGGGTTGGCTGTTTTTTTCTTGTGAAGGGCTACCAGTGCTTGATATATCCTGGATATTAACCCCTTGTCAGATAGGTATTGGGTGAATATCCTTTCCCCCTCTGTGGATTGTCTTTGTATCTTGGTCACCATTTCTTTTGAGGTGCAGAAGCTTTTCAATTTATATAATCCCATTTGTTTATCTTTGCTTCCATTTGCTTGTTCAGTGGTGTGTCGTCTTTAAAGATACTTTTAGTTTTGATGTCGTAGAGTGTTTCTCCTATGTTTTCTTGGGTGTACCTTATAGTGAATGCCCATTTTGATTGACATGTAGATTCTGTGTTTGCTTTACCTTTTCCCTGAATATGAATTTTTAGGCTGTGCATATTATATCAACAGAATGTAAGAGTTTTCTGAAAAAAGTAGAATCCCATCTATTATTTAAGTCTTAGTTTCTATATGATTGTTGTGCTTTCCTTCCAAACGTTGGGATACATGTTTCAAATTTCAAATATAATGGATCCCACCTGAGCCATTATAGGACCCAGCTTTTCTGTGGAAGAGCAAAAACTGTGCCTCACATAAGAAATCCTTGTAAAAGAAATCCTTGTTGCAGGATGTATGGAGAAACACAAGGTCAGGCACATAAAGGCAGGGCAGAGGTGCAGTTTGGGGGAAAGAAATCAGCAGAGGAGATGGAACAGAGATAACTGTGGGGAAGCTGACAAAGAAGTTAGATTGTTGATTTTCATGGGGGTGGTGGTAATCCAACAGTGCTTAGGGTTTTTTTTCTGGCTCTGCAGTCAGGAATCACTCCTGAGTGGGCTTAGGGAACTATACGGGACACATGGGATCAAACCCAGGTTTGCTTCATGCCAGGCAAGTGCCCTACCCACTGTTCTTTCTCTATGGCCTTGATTGTTACTTTTCTTAAAGTGCAAAGTCTCAGAATATTAGCATTTAGTTTACTTAGTGTCTGAGAAAAACATTAGATGTACTAGGCTGTGTTTGTGAGGTCAGCAGTGATAGTACAGAGGGTCAGACGTTTGCCTTACAAGTGGCTAGTCCAGTTCAGTCCCTGGCATCCCATATGGTCCCCCAGCACTGCCTGGAGTAATTCCTGAGTGCAGAGACAGGAATAATCCCTGAGTATTGCAAGGTGTGACCTAAAAAATACTAAACAAAAAAAAATGGAGTAATTCCTGAGTACAGAGCCAGGAGTAAACACTGAGCATTGCTGGATGTGGACCCCCACCCCCGAAAAAAAGGCTGTGTTTACTATTCAGAATAGCCAGAATCTGGAAACAACCTGAGTGTCCAGGAACAGACTGGATAAAGAAACAATGGTACAGCTGCACAATGGAATACTACATAGCTGTTAGGAAAACGAAGTCATGAAATTTGACTACAAATGGATGGAAATGGAGATTACCATAGCTGAGTGAAATTAGTCAGAAGGAAAAGGACAGATATGCATTCATTCGTGGGATATAAAAAATATCATGAGACCAAGGCCAGTCAAAACAGGGACCAGGAGGACCTGTCAAGAGTTGGAATCTACCACCAGTGTGCGTGGGGCAGAGGTTAGGTAATATAGAGAAGGGATCAGTTTGCCAATAATAGTTGGAATTAGTAATGCTAGACTAGAACTGAGTATTGAAAGTAGAGAAAGGGATATGCATGATAACCCCTCAGTGTATGTATTGCAAACCAGAAGGTGCAAAAGGAGAGAGAGAGAGAGACAGACAGACAGACACAGACAGAGACAGAGACAGAGACAGAGAGAAGAAAAGTGCCTGTTATAGAGGCAGGTGGTGGTGGGGGAGGAAAACTGGGAACATTGGAGGTGGGAAATGTGCACTGGTGGAGGGAATAAGTGTTGGAGCACAGTGTAACTGAAACCCAATCATGAATAACTTTGTAATTGTCTATCTCATGGAGATATAATAAATTGTTTTAAAAAAGGGCTGTGTTTGCAAAATGACATAGTATAACAGGCTATTTTTAGTATGCTTTTAGAGTAGATGTCTTTTTTGTTCATATTTCATATACAGTAATGCTTGGCTTGGCTAGTAACAGTCATGCCCAAGTCCCACTGTACTGTAGCCAGAGCCCAACTTGGAATGTATGGTTATAGGTTTCATTACATAGTCTAAAGATGAGACCTTGAATTTTCTGTTAGAAATTTTTCAGTGCTGGCATACAGTTAGCAAGGTCAGGAGCTCATTTGGCCTCAAAGCTATAAAAAGAATCCAGACATGATAAGTAGGTCAGAACTGAAAGCTGTTCCAATCTTCCCGATTATCAGCAAATAGTAATCATCTGTGACAATTTTGCCACGTTTTGAAGTGTTAACCACATGTAGCTTTTGATAAAGAAAGGAGTATGGTGTGGGATTTTTTTGCTTTCTGAGTACAGTTATCATGACTAGGGGGAAGATACAAACAGGATGGAGGCCCAGCTGTTAAAAATGATTTCCAAATGGAAAAAGTTACTTCCAGAAACAAGAGTATGACAACAGAATTTTATAGACAATAAATACACGGGTTGGGTGATTAAAAAAAATAAAGAAATAAGCAGTCCTGGTTAAAATTTAAATTTTGAATTTATAATCTGGAGTTTTTCCTACTTTTCCCTCCCCCTTTCTCCAAACTGCAGATAAAAAGGTGAGCA
This sequence comes from Cryptotis parvus, assembly GCA_021461705.1. Taxonomy (NCBI): domain Eukaryota; kingdom Metazoa; phylum Chordata; class Mammalia; order Eulipotyphla; family Soricidae; genus Cryptotis; species Cryptotis parvus. Next base: position 3,654 of record JAJIBD010028608.1, read on the forward strand.
AGCATGTGTTATGTGAGATTGATCTGAAATCTACCTTGGGTCTGCTGGGCCACTGTGAAAATAATTATGGAGGGGGTGGAGGTGGGTCATACCCAGAAGTACTTAGGGCTGCCTCCTTTCTCTGTGCCCAGGGCACATTCCTGGTGGTGCCCAGGGGATCACAGGAAGTGCTGGGGACAGAATTGTGTCAGGTGCATGCAAGACAAGTGCCTTACCTGACACACTATCTCTCTGGTCTCTAAAAGTTATTTTTCATAGGAAATATTTGGGGTGGGGAGACACCCAGGGGTGCTCAGGGCTTACTCCTAGCTCTGTGCTTAGTGATGACTCCTGGTGGGATTCAGGGACCATCAGTGGTGCTGGGGATCAAACCTGGGTTGGTTTGCTGGAGCAATAGCACAGTGGAGAAGGTGCTTTCTTTGCTTGTGGCCCATCCATGTTCAATCTCCGGCATCCCATAGGTCCCTTTATCCTGCCAGTAGTGACCTCTGAGCACAGAGCAGGAGTAAGCCTTGAGCACTGCTGGGTGTGGCTCCCCAAACATACAAAAAAAAACCCCAAACAAAATAAAAAGGATATACCTCCTTTGCTGATAGTACTAATTCAAGATGCATCTTTACCACTTTATTTATAATTATGTTCTTAAAAAGGCAAGTTATTCAATAATCTGTTTACACTTTAATTCACTTCAGTGATGTTATCATGTTTTATACTCACTAAATTATGAATAATGTGTATTCTACTAAATCCTAGAGATTGTACTAATTATATGTAAAGTCTATATATTTATATTTTAGAAATTTTTTGGGGTCACACCCAGCAATGCTCAGGAGTTAGTCCTGGCTCTTCGCTCAGGAACTACTCCTGGTAGTGCTCAGGGTACCATATGGGATGCCACGGATCGAACCCTAGGTCGGCCACATGCAAGACAAGTACCCTACCCACTGTGTTATCCCTCTGGCCCCCTATTTTAGAAATACTAAGTGTGTCAAAATTATTTTTTAAATTTCACAGCATATTTTTTTCAGGAATGTTTATGTGATTTACAGAGCTGTTCATAAAAGAGTTGTTTAGTTATACAATGTTCCAAAACCAGTCCCACCACCAATGTCCCCTGGTTCCTTCCCATTCCCAGCCTGCCCTCGAGGCAAACATAGAAAAAATTATTTCATAGTACTTAATCCAAAAAAACTTGAATGGCATATAGAATTACTATAAAATAGATCGATAAAAGTCAAATAGTGATGCTTACTTGCTATATGTTTTATTTATTTTTTATTTATTTTTTTTGGGGGTCACACCAGCGATGCTCAGGGGTTATTCCTGCCTCTGCACCCAGGAGTTACTCCTGGAGGTGCTCGGGGGACCATATGGGATGCTGGGGATTAAACCTGGATTGGCTGTGTGCAAGGCAAATGCCCTACCCACTATGCTATCGCTCTGGTCCTGCTCTAGGTTTTTAACCTTTGTTAATCTAGTAGAGGGCAACCATTGGCACTGTTACTGAGTGCATGTGATGGAAAGTTTCTCTTATCCTTTAAAGGAGCTCTAGTAATGCCTCTTGCAAAACTGGTTTAAGGTAATAAGTTCCCTAAGAGGTTGCCTGTCCATATGAAGATGGGCATTATTTCTTCAAATCTGAATGATAATCTGGCTGGACAGAGTAATCTTGGTGAGGGGTTCATTTTGCTGGGCTTTGGTACTATATCCATCCATATTCTGGCTCATAGAGTCTCATTTGATAGATCTACTGTTTATCTTGTGGACTTTCCTTTGTATATAAATTACTTTTTTTGGATCTTGCTGCATTCAATATTTTATCTATACTTTGGATTTTGTTATTTGACTATAATGTGTCTTGAAATTGTCTTAATTAGGTCTGTTTTCACTGAACTCCTCAGGCCTCTTGGATCTTGGTGCCTGTAATCCTCAACTCTGGGAAGTTCTTACAATGATTCTTTTAACTTGTTTCTTCATCGCATTTGTTTTCCTGTTCTTCAGGGACTGGTTATTCTTACTTTGTTCCTCCTGAACTCACCCCATAGTACTGTGGTATGCTGCTCCTTTATTCTTTTTTTTTTCTTGACTATTTTCCACCTTCTGCTGTTTCCTAACTGTTCCTTCTCATCTTGGAACTCCTTCATCTTGTGATCAGCTGCTGTTTCTCTGCTGTTCAGAGCTTCTATTGACTGTTTTCTTTTAAATACCACATACTATGTTCTTCATTACTGTCATTTCTGACTGTAGTACCTTTTTAATTTCAACTCTTTCTCTTTCTTCTGCTTTGCTGCCTAGTTGTGCTATTTGAACTGTTTGAAATTTTCATAGTGTTATTAAAGACACTGTCTGAGGATTTACTGTTGTTATTTATGTCCTTGTTGATATAGTTTTTACTCATTGAGCTTGGTGGGCTGCTATGTGTCTTCCCCGTGGTTTACTAGTGTTGTTGCTGTGCTGGGGCGAGTCTTTGTAGTTAATCCCCCTGGAAGATACTGAGGGATTAAACTGGAGATTGGTCTCAGTATTCTCTGCCCACTCTCTCAGAGCAACAGGAAGAGAAACTAAGCAGCATATAATGTGTTGAGTGCCTCGGTTGCACAACCAACTAAGCTGTCATGCATCTCAGGAGCTGTGTTGTGGGCCCTTAATCTGGTAAAAAGTCGGGTGTGGAGACTGCTGGGACTCCCCCAACACACATTCCCAGTAGGGAGGGGCTCCACCTCCCTTTCTGGAGTAGTTCCAGAGATATCAGCTGAAAGCAAGCTTTACCTGGGATGGTGGAGCAGCCAGTAGAAGGTTAGACTCAGCAATATTTTTGAGTAGGTAGGGCATTATCACAGTTGAAGGAGTAAATGAGAAAATGTAAAAGCTAACTCAGCTAGGGTTTGGTACTTGTTAATAAGCCGGTGCTCATTAAGTTAGCTGTTATTATTATTATTATTATTATTATTATTATTATTATTACTATTATTAGGGTAGGGGTAGGGAGTAAGGACCATACCTGGCAGTGCTCAGGATTTACTCCTGGCTTTGAGCTCAGGGATGGGGATGCTTAGGAGAGCTTATGTGTGTTGGGGATCTAACTGGAGTGGCTGAGTGCAAGGCAGGCCTTTAACCACTATTGTCTCACCTGCCAATTGCTGTTGTTTGGTGCCACTGTAACTAATGGCTTTATTTACTGTTGGCAGGACAAGAGGCATCCACAGTGTCATCATGAAGTATACATTTCTACACACATTATATGAAGGCATTGGTTATTGATCGTTCAGATTATCTCTTTCCAAAGTGGTTTAATCAATATGGCTTTACCCAGTGAGGCTGTGATAGCAATACCCTGGTCTGACAGGTCAGGCAGATAGAGTGGCCACATTGTAATTAAAGAACACTTTCCCCAGTTACTATTATGTAATGGATTTTACCATGGGATATGCAATTCCAGATCTTTCATTCTGCAATAACTTGGAGATTTGGCTTTATTAAAAAATTGCATTTGGGTCAGACTGGGTGTTATCAGGGGCTACCTCCTTCTGCAGTTTACAGGGGACGGGGTGATACAAGCTTCTGCAGTTTACAGGGGACTGAAGCTGCACAGTGTGTGCTCCAGCCCTCAGCCATCTCCTGGGCCCACAGGGGAAATTTTGCTTGGTTTGTTTTTTTTTGGCCATTCCCAAGCATGCTCAGGGCTTATTCAATGGCTCATGGATCATTGCAGGCAGTTCTCAGGGCCCTGTATGTAGTGCCAGGGATGGAACCTGGGTTAGCCTTGTGTGAGGCAAATGCCTTAACTCCTATACTATCTCTCTGTCTGCTCTTCCCTGGGCTTGATCTAGTGAAAATTTATACTTCCTTCTCCAAAATGGACTTGAGGCAGCCTATACATAGTGAAAGAAATGATATGAAAATAAGGCTATTAGTTCACAAGAAAGCAATTATACAAAAATAGTCAGTGCATTTCACTGAGCTTCCTGGCAGACAAAGAGAAAAAAGAATGGAGAAAACATTGAACTACAGGCATAAGAAATGATTTCTAGTTTGATTATTTGCAACTATCACATGAGCTCAAATCTGAAGACAAAAACATTTAGTGTGGCAAGCATCTTTGAGTGTGTCATCTCCAGATTGTTTCCTCAATTAAAAAGTGTGGAAAATGAAAATCTAAAAGAATATTGGAGGATTCAAGGAGGTGCTGCCAGGGAAAACTGGAACATAATAAAAACAAAATTTGCTGTCATTCAAGACCCTGAACGAATGGTTTGAGGCTCTTCATATTCCTGAAGCAAGCAGATACCATAGGGCTACACTGGCACATGATAGGGTCAAATGAAAATGTTACTGGCGCCCGCTTGAGCAAATCAAGGAATAACAGGATGTCAAGTGATCTACTAATCATTCATAGTGTACATTATTCAAGAAGAAAATGGCAGTCATACAATTCATCCAATGTTTTGATTCTAGTATCTTCAGGATCTGGCCTGGGCTTTGCATATGGTAGCGCAGTGAGCCGAACCAAGAAGGGCAGGCAGGCAGGAAGCAGATGACTGTGTATATTACCTCCCCAAATTGAATGCATATTTTCTTTTTTGGGAGGGAGCCATGCCTGACAGTGCTTAAGGGTTGCTCCTGGCTCTGCACTCAGGAATTAAGGCCTGGCAGTTTGGGGGACCAGATGGGACTCAGACAGTGAGCCTGGGTCGGCTACATGCCAGACTAGTACCCTACCTGCTGAACTATTGGTTGGGCCCTGACCTTTTGGGGGCAATCTCATTCATTTCAAAATTTTCATTTTGATGAGTTTCTGGTACTAAGCAGCTAAGAGGGGCTGTGAAAGTGCTCTTTCACGGCTGTCCAAGAGTTCCAGGAACTTCTGTCCATAGTGTTGAACAGGCTTCCAACACCTGCTTCACCCACAAATCTGTTCCACAGTTTAGTGAGGCTTTCTCTATTACCCTGACCAATATTTACTTCAAGCCTTTCAGAATTTGCACTCACTTGCATCTTCACTCTTCAATCTGCATCTTCCCTGACCTCTGCCAAATGAAGTACTCTTAATTTTGTACTGTCTTGGAACTACATGGCATTACAACGTGGTACTACTTACCACGTTGGCCCTTATTCCCACAATGGTGATGGAACCATAGGGTTCTCAGGTCTAATGCAAGCACTCCACATAATAGGTGCTCAGCCAGCATCTATAAGTTAATCAGTATCCATGCCCCGCGTGAACTCCATTGGGTAAGGTTGGAGGCCTAGTGTGCCAGAGTCTACCGCAAAGGTGCTCCTTAGCGCGGGGACTAGCAGCTCTCCACCTCGGACTGCGAGCTGCAAACTTGGATTGCACGTGGGTTGCTTGTTTTGCAAAGAGAATCCTGCTGCAAAGGTTTTGGGAGGGGCAGAGCCCCGCCCTCAAGGCAAAGAAACAAAGCTCAAGCTTTCTGGATCGGACTCCCGAGTAGCAGCCTCTCTCGCTCCAGGGCACAACCTGGAAAATCCCCTTGCAAACATCCGGCGCTTTCGTAAAGCCCGGTGTGCCAGCTGGAGGCTGCGCCGGGACAGCCCCTTCTCATTTCTCCCGCGCGAAACCCGGGCCGGACGGCTCCACTCCCTCCCTCCGCTGCAGGGGGAGCCCAGCGCCCCGAGACCGGCCGCCGCTTCGGGCCGCGCTCTACGGCAGCCGCCTCCGGCTCCGCGGGCGAGGCTGAGTTCTTGGGGCGCGAAGTTCCGACGCGTGAGCGGAAGCTCCCGAGTCGGGCCCGCGCCGCCAAGTGGCCGGCGCGCCGCCTCCCCTGTCCCGGACGCCGAGTGCGCCCTCCCCGAGCCGCCGGGAGCCCCGGGCGGAGCGCGCGGGCTGCGCGGCCACGGGCCGTTCTCCGTGTGCCGGGCCCGAGGCGTGCCACGCTCCCGTGGCCGAGTGCTCGGAGCCGGCAGGAAGCCCCGTGGGCAAGGATGGAGTTGGCGACTCGCTCCCAGGTGAGGGTCCGGCTGCCCGCCGCAGCCCACATGCACCCGCGGCCTGCCTGCCCGCTGCGCCCCGCCTCTGCCCCGCTTGGCCGCAGAAACGTGGCCCTTGTCCGCTGCGGGACGATCTGGTTCCCCGGGCAGGTGTGCGCTCGGGGGGTCACCACTGCGCCCCCCCCCCCCCGAACTAGAGAGGCCGGGTCTCCGACTCCGGCTAGGGGTGGGGGTCCTGGGGGTGGCTGGCCCGCCCCGAAGAGTGAAGTATTTCTAGGAACACGAGGATGAAGAGGTGGCGGGGGCGCTGCGCCCTGAGGACACGCGCGCGGCTCATGGGGGGAGGGGGCGGGAGACAAGGAAGTTTTTCTTTGGGGGGGGGGGGGGGGTCGCTCCCTCCTGCCCTTTACCCTGGAGTTGGCCCAGAGATAAGGATGTTGAAGACAACTCATTTCTTTCTCGAAACGTAGTCGTCACTGAGAACAGTTCAGGTTATATGTTCATTTTAAAGAAATAGCTCCAATATTTATAATGGAACTTTTAGACCTGTTTTCAAGTCTTTTGGAAATAGCGTCCTTTAGACCAAGTTAAACAAAAAGCCACGAGTTCGCCGAGCGTCTGCCCAGCATGACCCCGACGTATGCATATTGGCCTTAACTTGGTTATAGAAAAGCTCATTACACTCTTGTAGGAACTTCCCTTAAGCGTTTCAATAGGCGGGGGAAATCACCTATTGAACGAGGCTTTAGATTTACTTGTTAGATTTAAAAAACTTCTGAAAAGGTCTCTTCCTTGACTCTCGAGTAGTGAATGTGTTGTATTCCGCGGTAGGCAGTGAAAGCTCTTCGCTTACAGGCTAAAAAATAAAACTGTTAAAAGGGAAGGAAACAGCCAGCCGTTGTGTGAGCCTCGAGAGATGTGGTGTGTAAGGGCCGGGGCATCTCCCAAGGGGGAACCCGCCCTCTACATGGGCAGAGATTAAGGGGGCGCTCTGGTACCTGACCCTTAAAGACAGTCACTTTTGGTCGCTTTGACCCTTGGACCTTTTCTTGAGGGAGTCCTGGAAGAGGACATTGGAGAAAGATCTGTTGTCAGGGTTTAGAAGAAAGAGTATTTGTCAGTGCCCCTGATGAAGGGAGCCACCTCGAGCAAGAACTCGAGCCTCAGAAGGACTGAAAAGGGTTAGGGGGTTTTCGTTATCGAAAACAAAAAGGATTTTCGTTTTTGGTCTTTGTGTGCTGCTGACCACTGCCTTAGAATTAGTGTCTTGTGCTGTTCGTGGCGTTCGTTTCTCCTGGTCTTGAGCAGTTCTGGAAAGAGCCCTGACCGCTTATGATTGTCACCCGAATACATCTCTTGATCGTGCAGCCCTGAGGTTCAGGTGCGCGGGCACACCTCTCATATCTGCATATCTTTCCTGCTTAGGAAGTTTAAAATCCAAGTCCCAGAAGGTGCATAGAAAGCCAGCCTCTCTCATTGTCAAATCATGAGGCTAATTTTTGGTACCTGTGAAATGTTAAACTATTTACCTTGTAGGGATAATCAACAAATTATATCCAACCCATTATGCACCAATTAGGATAAATTAGTATATGGAAGAAGATCAGGTTTTTTAAAGCCTTCTAATTGGCAACACAAATTAAGAGGTGTGCTATTTCCAGGGAAAATGTTCCTGCTTATAGATGTGAGCACATTAGAGTCTCTTTCCTTTGAGTTAGTGGAGGCTGTTTCTGGGTCTGCAGCCACTGGCCCTTAATGAACTTTCATTGCGCAGCAAGATGCTGAGTTGCGGTTTTGCCCCATTCCCGTTATGAGTAAAGCCCCATGATGGACCTCTTGAAGTGGCATAAGTGTGCCCGGGAAACGTTAAGCGCAGTGTGCAGCATTTTCATCTTGTGGGCACAGTTGGCTGTAATTTACAGTGTTTGGGAAGGACCAGGCTGGAAGTGCTCTGTGGGCCCAGCAGTCCCTGTAGGCCTCTGTTCAGAGCAGAGGGAGGACACAGACTGAGAGAGAAGGTGGCACTTAAGATGGCCCTGCTTTCTCAGCTCTGCCTCTCTGCTCTCAGTGCTGTGTGGTGGGTTGCTCATGCTCCCTGTGGGCTGTGTCTATGTTGGGCTGACTGCTGTGTCGCTATGCTTGTATGGCCACTGAATACTACCCAGTCAAGGCAAAGGTCTGGCCTCTTACTGGGGCTTGGGAGGTGAGATGGCTCCACTTCCTAGCAGAGAAACTGGTTCTGAGTGTCTGTGCTACCCTTTTCCTTTAGCTCTTGGGTGCTTATTGGATCCTTGGAAAAGGAAGTGATTCTGAATGTACTCGTGTATATGCATGGTCACACATGGAAGGGGTTTGGAATGTCTCTGGTTATGATTTCATCATTAGAAAATGCGCGTTTATAGTTTCCTGGCTTAAAACTCTTAGCCCTAGAAGTGGATCCTTAAGGGTCATTACTTATGATGTTTTGTTTTGGGGCCATACCTGCTGATGTGACTGGGGGATATTTCTTTTCTTTTTTTTTTTCTTTTTTGGGTCACACCTGGCAATGCTCAGGGGTTACTCCTGGCTCTGCACTCAGGAACCACTCCTGGCGGTGCTCAGGGGACCATATGGGATGCCGGGATCGAACCTGGGCCGTCATGAGCCGGCTGCATGCAAGGCAAACACCCTACCCGCTGGACTATCGCTCCGCCCCAACTGGGGGATATTTCTGTCTTTGTGCTCAGGAGTTACCCCTGGTAGTGCTCAGGGGACCAGATATATGGGCGGGTGGAGGGATTGGGATACAGCAACAAAACAGGCAAGGCCGAGTGCCTTTAACCCCTGTTCTGTTCATCTCTGTAGACCCCACTTGTGACCTCTTGATTTGTCACTGAAGTAGTCTCAGATTTAGGAGGGCCCTTAGTCTGTGTTCAGCTGCCCCGTCGCTTTCCCAGCCATGGAAGAACTGAGTTCTCGGTGATCAGAAGAAAACCTCCAACCAGGTGGTTCTGATCTCATCAGGCCCGTAGAACAGAAGACTGAGTTATTTTGTGATTTAAAACAGCTTATGAACATTATAGTGAATCAGTGACAGACCCCAATAAAACCATTTACATGAAACAAAAGTGCGGGCTTGTTAATTTTTAATCTGGTCATGCACTGCTGTTTAGCATTTTTACGTCCAAGTTGGAGTTTCGTTTCATTAAAGCTTTATTCACCAGTATGGAATTGTCATAGGTTACTTGAGGGAAGGCTAGAGATAAAAATCCACTAACAGGACCATTCTTATTTTTGGTTTTTGTGCCACACTTGGTGGTGCTCTGGGCTTATTTCTGGCTTTGTGCTCAGGAATCACTACTGACTACTAGGGGGACCATATGGAATGCCAGGGATTGAACCTGGGTTGGCTGCATGCAAGGCAAATGCCCTCCCTACCTGCTCCAGCCTCTAGTTTATCCTTAGTAGTAAGTGCTGCTGCCGTGTGTAGTACCAAAATATGTCTTGTGACCAGACTTTTCATTGAAATAGTTGGTGCTTCCTGCTTGTTTCATTTCCATAATCATTAGCTGATGACAGGACTCCCAGGCTGGTGGAGACTCGAGTTTTTATTTATTTATTTATTTACATTTTGCTTTTTGGATCACGCCCAGCTATGTCCAGGGGTTAACTTCTGGCTTTGCACTCAGGAGTTACTCCTGGCAGTGCTCAGGGACCATATGGAATGCTAGGGATTGAACCCAGGTTGGCTGCGTGCAAGGCAAACGCCCTACCCTCTCTGGCCCCGAGACTCAAGTTTTTAGTGGTGGCAGACACTGCTTGCCTCTCCCTACCTTCTGTTTTTTTTTTTTTTTTTTTTTCCCCAGAGCTCCTCTGGTTCCTACTCTATTTGGGAGTGGACCCCCGCCCTCAAACTGCCTTTTAAAAAGCCAGGCCAAACTCTTACTGAAAACCACTAGTTTGGGGCCTTTTTGGTGGGATACTACGAAGTAAGTTATACTACCTGCATTTTCGTTTTTTTTTTTTTTTTTTTTTTTTTGCTTTTTGGGTCACACCTGGCGATGCTCAGGGGTTACTCCTGGCTCTGCACTCAGGAATTACTCCTGGCAATGCTCGGGGGACCATATGGGATGCCGGGATCGAACCCGGGCCGGCACAGGCCGGCCGCATGCAAGGCAAACGCCCTACCCGCTGGGCTATCGCTCCGGCCCCTACTACCTGCATTTTCAAGAGAGGCCAAATTGAGTCATTTGCTCAGCACAACCCAGCCAGGAAGCAGGGGACCCTGGATTCTCTCCCAAACCACTGTCGGATTCCTGCCCTACGAATCCACGGGGTTGGGACAGGTCACACAGCTTGCTCTGAGTCAGTGTTAGGCGGACAGAGCTGTGTGCCAAACATCTCATGCCATTGAACTGACAAGTCTGTGAGGAGTGCCCTGTGCACTCAGCTTTGCAATGCAGCAAGGAGCGCGTGTTCTGGGGATCAAACCCAGGGCATTAACCGTGCCTGGCCCGGGCTCTGCTGCTTGAGCCACAGCCCTGGTTTCTCATCACTCCCTGTAAGGATTGAGGCGCTAACCGCAGCTGGGCTCATCTGTCTTTAGGACGGACACAATGATACTTTGACTAGAATTTCTTCTATGAAGGCCAGTGTGGAATGTAAATAAGAAGCACAAAGCTTTTATAGAGCATCAAATTCTGTGCACGCAGCAGTCTGGCGTAAACATAAGCAGAATGAAGGCTGACGTTGGACTCCAGCCTCTCTTACCTACTCCACTCTGGACTTTGATTCCCAGAAAATTTTCGTCTTATATTCGGCTGTGTCCGGTATCCTTTTTTGTAGTGTCTCATTGCGATTATGAATCATCCCTTAGCTCCCTGAAATGTGCTCTCATGGAAGGCCAGGTGTCTAGGGGCCACTCAGGCTCACAAATTATGTGTGGTTTATATGACAGCTAAAAGATGTGCCTCCTTGGCCTAGGTGCTGGTTTATAAGCCCTGGGTATAGTTTGTGGAGCTTGAAGCTTCTGTGCACTTGAGATCTATGTGCCTTTCAGTTGCACTTAAATGTTTTATTTACAGGTTGTACTTGACACATTAAAGAAATAGCACATTAGGCCTGGAGCGATAGTACAGCGGGTAGGACATTTGCCTTGCATGTGGCTGAACTTCGATCCCTGGTATCCCATATGATCCCCTGAGTACCATCAGGAGTAACTCCTGAGTGCAGAGCCAGGAGTAATCCTGAGAGTGGTTACTGGGTGTAACCCAAAAAGCAAAAAAGAAAATAAAGTACATTGGAGGGCTGGGGCAATCATAGTACATCGGGTAGGATGTTTCCCTTGCTCTTGGCTGACCTGGGATGATCCCCAGCACATCATATAGCCCCGAGTCCTTCTGGGTGTCCTGCGCCCCTCCCCTGTTCTCCAAACTAAACAAAACAGGACTTTAGCTGCGAGCCTCCAGCATGCTTGGGTCTGGGGTGACCCTATATATTTCTATAGCAGTCACAGAGAACATTATGGAGCAGTTTGAGGCCTTGCCCTGCTCCATCAGAACAAGGTTATAGAAATTCCTGATAGTTGAAAAAATTATAATTAAAAAAGTCACATGAATCCCTTTGAATGAGTCTGAAAGCCTGTGTGTGGTAGAGGGCCCAGTCTGGGGGGGGGTGGGGTATGTGTCTGTGTGTCTGTGTCTGTATTGTGTCCTGCCATCTGCACCAATAACTGATCTTCAGGCCTAGTCATGTGCAGGGATCACACCCCATAGACACCCCCCCCCAATTCTGTGAGTCCCCTAAACCCTCTCAGATCAGCCCAAGGCAGACCTGATCTCTGGCATCTGCCCCAGGGGAGAGGCTGAGCCGATAATTATCCAGACGCATGAAGGGTCTGGCCTGAGTACCTTTTGGATATTGGTGGAAGTTGTTAAAAGATGTGAGGTGGGACAGCCCACACCCCTGAGCAGGCTGCCTGCATATTTCTGTTGTCCTAAAAGGGTGGAGGCTAGCCTGTGCCTGCCTGCCCCAGAGTCTGGGTGTTACCTGCTGTCAGCTACCCCTCTCCTGCATCCCCTGCTGGAAGGTTTCTTACCCAGCTCCAGTTGTAGCTTTAAAAGTTCTATTTTGCATTCCCTTCCACAGGTAATTTTATCTATTTGAATGCAAAAATGCCACTTAAAATGACTCTTCTAGGGTAAAGGCTTCCCTCCCCCTAAAAGTCCCTGGACATCCCTGACCTGTGCAGTTTTTTTTTTTTTATATTTTGGGGGGCAGTGAGGGGATTTTATTATTATTATTATTTTTTTGCCTTTTTGGGTCATACGTGGCAATGCTCAGGGGTTACTCCTGGCTCTTTGCTCAGGAATTACTCCTGGCCGTGCTCGGAGACCACATGGGATGCTGGGGATCCAACCCAGGTCGGCCGTGCAAGGCAAATGCCCTACCCACGGTGCTATCACTCCGGCCCCTGACCTGTGCAGTTTGAGAAGCTTTGAACCTCCAAATGGCGAAGTCAGGACATGGATCGCCGTGCTCCTGCAGGTGTTCTGTAGTAGGCTGCAACGGCCACTCACCCGTCTGCCTCACTGCCCTTCCACTGAAGCTCTGGGACTCCCAGGGCGGCTCAGTGGAAACCTAACCAGACGCATTTTGGCAGCTTAAATTCATACTAAAACCCTAAGAATATTGCTTTGTGCAAAGCATGTCTTTCCACTCTTAGCATTGGTTTACAGGGAAAGCTAAGAAAAGTTAGAGGGCATTTTAAATCCATTGTTCCCAATTCTTTTTTTTTTTTTTTTTTTACCTCCAGACAGTTGATCCTAGGCACTTTTTTTTAATTGAAGGGTTTTTATTTTTAAATAAAAATAGGTAAGGCCCGTGAGGCCTCACTCAGCCTTTGCCAGCTCTAGCTCTCAGGACTCCTGCCAGAAGGAAACTCCCTTCCCCCAACACCCTAAAGAGTAAACTGCCTTATTCTGTCTCTTGTCTGCCAAGCTGCTGAAAAGAGCATCAGCTTGTCCTCTGACCTCAGCCAAGCAAAGCGTTCTCTTTGCCTACTGTAATGAGACTCAAAGAGAGGAGATGCTTTATTGACTGGGGCACAAGCCTGGAGCCAAGTGGGGTCTGCAGCCTGCAACCCTGATTGTTCTGGCATTTTCCTCTAGTGGGGCAGAAGTGTCAAGGGATCCTGGTATCAAGGCTTCTAGGCTGAACTCTGGGATCAAGCCCCAGTGCCGGGAACCTGCCTCCGCAGCCAGCTGTGTTATCTGGCCTCCACTCCCCAGGGCAGGTGACTCCAAACCCGTGGCTGTGGTCATGGGGCAGTCTGGGCGCTGCTTCCAGAAGTTTCCAGGCTCTTCCCCTGCTTGTGGGGCAGTGCCCTCCAGAGTTAATCTCACAGTGTGTTGTGTTTCTCGCGTGTTCCTGTAGCTGCGGTGACTTGGTTCTCACAGTAGGGCATTAATGTTTATGTGCAAAGTTAGTGCACCTTCTTTACACACCCATGACTCTCGCCCCTGGCTTGTATCACTTGTAGTCCACCTGCCCAGTAGTCAGCCCAAGGTTTTGTTATCATTCAGTATGGTCCATTTCCTCACCTTGTCTCTGTGTACCACACAGGAGTAAGATCATGGAATATTACCCGAATTCCCTCTTGCTCACTTAACGTGATGCCCCCTATACCATCCACATTGGCGCAGAAGTCAAAGAGTTCATCTCATTTGTGTTCATTTTTGTTTACGTTTTTCTTTGTTTGGTTTTGGGGCTTCACTGGTGATGCTCAGGGTTAACTCCTGGCTCGATGCTCAGGGAATTATTGCAGTGCCTGGGGGACTGCATGGGGAGCTGGGTATCCAACCTAGGTCAACTAATTACTGCAGTGCTTGTGGGACCGTATGGATGCTGGGAATTGAACCCAACTCAGTTGGGTGCAAGACAGGGGCCTTACCTGCTGTACTCTCTTTCCAGTTCATCTTCGAGCGGAGTGAGTGGTTTCTGTGGAGAAGGCATACCCTGAGGTGGTCTCTCTGACTCCTCATTAGACATGTCAGCCTGGACTATTACAGCCCCTAATCTATTATTATTGCTATTTAATAGATAGCATTAAATCTATTAAATAGATTTAATGTGGCTGATGGGCCACACCTGGTGGTGCACAGCTGACTGACTTATCGTTCTGTGCTCAGAGATTCCTTCTGGCAGTGCTCAAGGGAACATATTAAGGATTGAACTCGGGTCTGCCGTGTGCACAGCAAATGCCTTCTCCGCTGTCCTCTGTCTCTGGCCTGTTGGGATTGCTTTAAGTGCCAGTGCAGCGTGGAACACATCTTGTTTCTGTGACTCAGCCGCTGCTAGTTCCGGTCATGGTATCTGTTCCACGCTGCAAGCCTGTGTGTGGATGGAGTGGAACAGTGTGGTACCGTTCCCTCTGCCTGGCCCCAGGTAAGGATGTCATACGAACCCCAAAGAAACATCTGTTTTTTCCCAAATAGTTGAAACTTGTACTTACCTGTCATGTCCTGGCAGACATGTAAGTAATCATGTTTCAAGGGAAAGCTCTGGGGTGCTCGTCTGAGTGAACGGAGCTTGTGGTTTGCCTCATATTGTGGGGGTTGGAGGCTTATTGGGTGCTGACCGTGTTCCTGTTCGGTGCTATGGCACGCAGGGCTGGGAGGACCCTGCGAGGGCAGAAGCTCCCACAGGATGAAGCAGATCTGTCTGAAGCTCAGTCCGTGCGGCCCTTCTCCAGGAAGCCTGGGAGCGACACTCAGATCTGTTATCAGGCTGAGAGTTCAGAGCAAGGTGGTCTCCATTGGCTTCGCGGTTCCTCTCTGCTGACCTTTCTGGAATAGGAAATGACTCCGTGGCACTTGACTCTCTGGCCTCTGCCAGAGTCCTGGGCCCTGGTCAGCAGAGAGCTCTCTGGCCTGTGCCAGGCAGCTTCTTCCCGAGAGGCACAGACTTTGCTCCTTCAAAAGGAACATCGATTTCTTTGGGTTCTTTTTTATTTATTTACTTATTTATTGCTTTTTTTGGGTCGTACTCAGAAATGCTCAGGGGTTAACTCCTGGCTCTGCACTCAGGAATTTCTCCTGGTGGTGCTCCAGGGAACATACAGGATGCCGGGGATCGAACCCTAGTTGGCTGCATGCAAGGCAAGTGCCCTAACCTCTGTACGATTTATTGCTCTGGCCTCTTTGGGTTCTTTTTTTAAGGTTATGTTAATATGTAGTGTTAAAATGTGCCATATAAGCAGAAATTTTTTATGAGTTTATTTGCTATCTGTTTGCCTTTGAACAATGTTTTCAGTATTTTAAAATGTTACTTTTCTGCTTTGTATTTACTTGTTTTTTGGGGCCACACCTGGTAATATTTAGGGCTGCATACTCCTGGCTTTGTGCTAAGGATCACTCTTGGTAAGTGATCACCATTTAGGGTGCTGGGATCAGATCCGAGTTGTCTGCCTGCACGGCAAGCACTCCTCGCTGTACTGTAGAAAGAGCTCTGCTTTGCTTTTTATTGCGTGAGCTTCGGCTTTCCATTTGGTGACATTTTAGGGAGTTAGTTTTACACTGGCCGTATGTCCGATTGTCCCCACTTCTCCCACCAGAGTTCCAGTGTCATTCCACTACTAACAGATGCGCTTCCCTTTCCTCCTACCTTTCTACTCCCCACTACATTTTTTTTTAATTAAATCACCGTGAGATACGAAGTTAAAGGTTGTTCACGACTGGGGCTGGAGCGAAACTACAGCAGGTAGGGTGTTTGCCTTGCACGCAGCTGACCTGGGTTTGATCCAGCATCCCATATAGTCCACCAGCACAGCCAGGAGTAATTCCTGAGTGCAGAGCCAGGAGTAACCTCTGACATTGCTGAGTGCTCCCAAAAAGCCCTCCCCCCAAAAAAAAAGTTGTTCATGATTGAGTTTCAGCACAGTGTTCCAGCACTGTCCGCTCACCAGTGTACATTTCTCACCACCAGTGCCCCCAGTTTCCCTCCTGCTACCCCTGCACCCCGCCTGCCTCTGTTGTAGACACCTCTCTCCCTCCCTCCTCTTTCTCTCTCACTCTTTCTCTCATTTTTTCTCTTACCACTCCCCACTTCCCTTCCGGTAACCACCATAATTTTCACTTTGTCTAGGGGTTTTGCTTCTTAATAGATTGCCGCAGTTACTCATAGCTCAAGTAGGAGTAAAAGCATCTCATAATTGTCTTTCACTTTCTTTATTTCATTTGCATCACATCAAATTCCAATTTTTTTTTTAAATTTTTGGTCATACCAGCAATGCTCAGGGCTTACTCCTTGCTCTGTACTCAGGAATTACTCCTGGCAGTGTCAGGGGACCATATGGGATGCCAGGAATCAAACCCAGGTCGGCTGCATGCAAGGCACATGCCCTACCCACTGTACTATTGCTCTGGCCTCCAAATTCTATCCATTTTTGTCCCCAAAAGCACAAATCCATCTTTTTTACTGTCTCCAGAGTATTCCATTAAGTAGATCTACCTAGCTTCTTTTTTCATTGTTTTCTTTTTGGGTCACACCCAGCAATGCTCAGGGCTTACTCCTGGCTCTACACTCACTCTACACTGGTGATTGGGGGACCATGTGGAAGGCTGGGGATTGAACCCAGGTGCGCCGCATGCAAGACAAACACCCTACCCACTGGAATATCGCTCCGGCCCCAACTCCTAGTTTCTGTATCTGCTTATTTGTGTTGATGGGGATTTTTTTTTTTTTTTTTTTTTTTTTTGCTTTTTTGGGTCACACCCAGCAATGCTCAGGGGTTACTCCTGGCTCTGCACTCAGGAATTACTCCTGGCGGTGCTCGGGGACCATATGGGATGCCGGGGATCGAACCCGGGGGCCGGCATGGGCCAGCCGCGAGCAAGGCAAACGCCCTACCCACTGGGCTATGGCTCTGGCCCCAGTGTTGATGGGGGATTTAAGTCCGCTCTATTTGGCTATTGTAAATAATGATACTAGGAATACAGAGATGCAAATGTTCTTTTCTTTTTAAAAAAAACTCTCTTTTTTTATTTTTTTTTTGTGTGTTTTGGGTCACACTGGCTATGCTTAGGGTTTACTCCTGGCTCTGCCCCTCAGGAATTACTCCTGGTGGTCCTGGGGGACCGTATGGGATTCCCAGGATTGAATTCAGGCTCGACCTTGGGCAAATCCTATGTGTTGTGCTAAGACTCTGGCCCCATCTTTCAATTTTTATACTTAAGTTAATGCCCAGAAGTGCTAGTGATGAATCACAGGGCATTGCCAATTTATTGTTATTATTATTACTATTATTATTGTTACTTTGTTTTTCATACCTGGTGGTGCTCAGGGCCTACTCCTGACTTGCTTAGGGGACCATATGTGGTGCCGGGGGTAAAACCGGGTTGGATGCATGCAGGAATTGCACCTCGCCCACTATACTATCTCTCTGGCCCTAGTTTTCATTTTTAAATTCCCTTTTTCTGTCTCCTCCCCTTCATTGCTGTTGGTGTTTCAGTCCCTGGTATTCAGTCCCTGGGTATTCCCCACATGGTTGTGGGGCTCGCACTCCTGGTGGTAGCCATCATCTCTAGGAATCATAGGTAGGTCTCGGTACCTATGCTCTGGTCATGGTACTTACTGAGGTTTCCCTCCTGTACTTGTTCTTGCACATACTTAACCTCTCCTTTGAGTCATGCAGGTTACCAGGGACAGCCACGGTACTCATAAACTTATCAAGGATCACACTTCCACCCGATAATGATACTCAGGGGTTACTACTCCTGGCTCTGCGCTCAAATTACTTCTGGCAATACTGGGGCGGGGGACCATATGGGAGACTGGGGATTGAACCCAGGTGAGCCATGTGTGATGCAGATGCCCTACCTGCTGTACTATCGCTCTGACCCTTTGCATTTTTTTTAGTGTGGTTCCTGCTGGGTGTTGCATCTGTTTTGCTGATGCTCACCCACACCTAGTTGCACAGTGACTGGAAATTGATTCATGTATATATATTTTGTGCATTGCCATTTTATTGAACTTTCAATTACTGTGTTTTTGTGGACTCAGGACTTTTTTGTATGCTTTATCATGTTACCTGTAAATAGTGATAGATTCACGCTTTCATTTTGGATTTATTTCTTTTTCTTGCCTAATTGGTCTGGCCAGGACTTTGAAAACCATGTTGAGAGGAGAGTAAATATCCTTTGTGAAAAAGCTTTTAGTTTTCTGTGATTGAGCTAGCTTTGTGATTGTCTCAATCTGGCCTTTATTATATTGCACTATGGTCCTTATATTCCCAAATCACTGTTTGGGAATAAATGGATGTTAAAGTAAATGAAATTTTTCAGAGGCTTTTATCTACTGACATAATCATGTCTTTGTGTGTGTGTGTGTGTGTGTGTGTGTGTGTGTATTTGCATCTGTTAAACCATTCTTGCACCCCTGGGATGGATCTTACTTGATTGTTATAATTTTCTTTGTGGTTGGCTTCTATCTGCAAGATTTTGTTAAGGAACTTTGCCTCTTTGTTCATCAGAGATGCTGCTCCGTAGTTCTGGAAGGCTGTATGATGCTGAGGATCTTAACTCTGGACCTCACACTTGCTAGGCAACACCACTGAGCCATCTCCAGACTCCTTTTTAAGATTCAGAAGAAAAACAATTTTTCTGGCTGCCTAGTCATTTGGATGGTTTTCCTTGGCGATTTCTCTGTGTTTCGTTTTTACTTGTTTCATTATTACCCTAAAGGGGCCGGAGCGATAGCCCAGCGGTAGGGTGTTTGCCTTGCACGCGGCTGGCCGGGTTCGATCCCGGCATCCCATATGGTCCCCCGAGCACCGCCAGGAGTAATTCCTGAGTGCAGAACCAGGAGTAACCCCTGAGCACCGCCGGTGTGACCCCCCAAAAAAAAGCAAAAGGGTACAACAAACTGCAACATCTTTTTGTGTTGCTCCTTAACTCAGTTATGCAGCTAAGTTCTCTTCTTCCTCCATCCTTATCTCTGTGGCTCTGGGGTTTGTGTTCTTTTGATTCTTCTCATTTGTTTCTTTCTCTTTTCATAAAACAGTGTTGCAGTTTTGTTTGTAGGCAACACCTTATGCTTGTGTTTCTGCTGGCTCTGCACTCAGGAATCACTCTTGGCAGACCATTTGGGGTGTCAGAGATTTGGACCCAAGTCAGCAGTGTGCGAGGCAGACGCCCACGACAGTCTTTCCAGTTCCAGGAATCAGATTTTATCAAACTTGGGCTGGATGGTTCGCAGGTAGGGAGGGCACTTGCCTTGTACACAGCTGACCCAGGTTTTGTCCCTAGCATCCCATAAGGTCCATCAGTCAAGTTGTTCATGTCAGATTTTCCCTTCATTTTGTTCATGTAATGTTTAACATGAGTCAGTGAAGATAGAATTGTCTCCCTATTCCAGATATATCCTCTTGGTTATGTCCCTTGCCTTCCCCATCACCATTCATAAGAAATACTGGTTGCTTTGCACTTCTTCTACGGCTTCTGTCTGCCTTTGGTAGTACAGGTCTTTCTTGTTTTTTTTTAAATTATTTATTATACCACGGTGAGACATACAATTACAAAGGTGTTCACAATAGGTTCTTGGTAATACAGTATTCCAGCACCCATCCCTCCACCAGTGCCCCATTTCCACCACCAATGTACCCCACCCCTCCCAACCACCCCCAGGCTGCCTCAACAGCAGGTAGCCCTGTTTCCTCTCTCTCTCTCTCTCTCTGTCTCTGCATCTCTCTCCCTCTACACAATAACACATTGTGGCTAGCCCTGCAGATATTTAGAGTTTATCACTTAAGTCTCTTTGTGTATATTCAATGGTGAGTTTTAATCTGCCATTACCATTTCCCACACTTAGTAAAATACTGGTATCTATTTATAGCCTATTAATGAATGCAGTCATTCTATATCTGTCCTTTTCCTTCTGACTAATTTCACTCCAGCATGATAGTCTCCATGTCCATCCATTTGCAGGTATAATTTCATCTTTTCTGACAGCTGCATAGTATTCCATAGTGTAGATGAACCACAGTTTCTTTAGCCAGTCCTCTGTTTTTGGGCATTGAGGTTGTTTCCAGATTCTAGCTATAGTGAATAGAGCAGAGATGAATAAAGAAGTACAGATAGTGTTTCTGCTATGTGTTTTTCGGTCTCTAGGGTATATTCCCAGGAGTGCTATTGCTGGATCAAATGGGAGCTCAATGTCTAGTTTTCGGAGGAATGCCCATATTGTTTTCCAAAAGGGCTGGACCAGTCGGCACTCCCACCAACAGTGGATGAGAGTGCCTTTTTCCCCACATCCACGCCAGCACTGGTTGTTCTTGCTGTTTTGGATGTGTGCCAGTCTCTGTGGTGTGAGATGGTACCTCATTGTTGTTTTGATTTGCATCTCCCTGATGATTAAAGATGAAAAGCACATTTTCATATGCCTTTTGGCCATTCGAATTTCTTCATTTTGGAAGCTTCTGTTCATTTCTTCTCCCCATTTTTTTAATGGGGTTGGCTGTTTTTTCTTGTGAAGGGCTACCAGTGCCTGATATATCCTGGATATTAACCCCTTGTCAGATGGGTTTTGGGTGAATAGCCTTTCCCACTCTGTGGTTGATCTTGGTCACCGTTTCTTTTGAGGTTTAAAAGCTTTTCAATTTTATATAATCCCATTTGTTTATCTTTGCTTCCATTTGCTTGGTCAGTGGTGTGTCATCTTTAAAGATACTTTTAGTTTCGATGTCGTAGAGCATTTCTCCTATGTTTTATTCGATGTACCTTATAGATTCATGTCTGATGTTGAGATCTATAATCCATTTTGTTCTGACTTTTGTGCATGGCGTTAGAAGGAGGTCTAAGTTCATGTTTTACAGTAGCTGCCCAGTTTTCCCAGCACCATTTGTTGAAGAGGCTTTCTTTGCTCCACTTAATATTTTTTGCTCCTTTATCGAAGATTAATTGGTTGTATATTTGAGAGTGTGTTTCAGGGTATTCAGTTCTATTCCAAAGGTCTACGGGTCTGTCTCTATATGAATACCACACTGTCTTAATTACAACTGCTGTGTAGTAGAGCTTGAGGTTGGGGAAAGTGATACCTACCATCTTCTTTTTCCCAAGGATTGCTTTAGCTATTCGTGGGGGTTTATTATTCCATACAAATTTCAGGAGTGTTTGTTCAATTTCTTTGAAGATCATCATGGGTATCTTTATAGGGATCACATTGAATCTGTATAAAGCTCTAGGGAGTATTACCATTTTGATAATGTTAATCCTTCCAATCCATGAGCGGGGAATGTGTCTCCATTTCCTCAGGTCTTCTTTTATTTCCTGAAGTAACGTTTTGTAGTTTTCTTTGTAGATATCCTTTACATTCTTTGTCAAACTGATTCCTAGGTATTTGATTTTTTTGCGGCGCAATTGTGAATGGGATAGTTTCTTTAATGTCCCTTTCTTCTCTTTCGCTGTTTGCATATAGGAAGGCCATTGACTTTTGGGTATTGATTTTGTACCCTGCCACTCTACTATAGGAATGTATTATTTCTAGGAGCCTCTTGGTAGAGAGTTTTGGGTTTTCCAGGTATAATATCATGTCATCTGCAAATAGTGACAACTTGGCTTCTTCCCTTCCTATCCGGATGCCCTTAATGTCTTTTTCTTCTTCCTGATTGCCCTGTCAGGTACTTCAATACTATATTGAATAGAAGTGGTGAGAGTGGGCAGCCTTGTCTTTCAGGATGAGCTAAGAAATAGTCTCTGTTCAATTATTTGGAAGGGTTTGAGAAGGCTGCTCCTAATGTTAACTGAATTTACCTGTGAAACCATCTGGTGGGCTTTGGAGGGAAGTTTCTGATTACTGATTCCAATTTTTAGTAATTGCAGACTTGTTGATAGTTTGTTTCTTCATGATTCAGTCTTGGGAGATTTTTTTTAAAGACATCTGTTCCATCTACCTAGCCCAGTTTGTTGGCTTGACATGGACTTGTTCATTGTTCTAGTAATTATTTTTATTTTTTTGTAAAATTGGTAGGTAGCAATGTCCCCACTTCCATTTTAGAAGTTGGGGCCATCTCTTTTATTTTTTCTTGACCAGTGTTTCTAAAAGTTTGTCAATTTAGTTGATATTTCAAAGAACAAACTCTTTCAGCTTTCTTTGTTTGTTTTTTTTTTGTTTGTTTTTTTTTTGTTTTGCTCTTTGGGTCACTCCCGGCAATGCTCAGGGGTTTCTCCTGGCTCTGTACTCAGGAGTTACTCGGCAGTGCTGGGGGACCATATGGGATGCCGGGGATCGAACCCGGGCCGGCATGGGCCGGCCACGTGCAAGGCAAATGCCCTACCCGCTGGACTATCGCTCCAGCCCCTGGTTTTTTTCTACTTTGCTACATTAAAAAAAATCTTCTGTACTGTTTCCTTTTCCTGCCTTTGTGACATGGAAGCACTTTCTACTGTATTACAGAGGACCCTTCCTTAGTCTTCAGATTGAGTTTGCTGTAATTTAAAACACAGCTTATAAAATTATTTTATTCAAAAAAGTAAAAATAAAAAAATTAAAAAAAAAAGGGGCCGGAGCGATAGCCCAGCGGGTAGGGCGTTTGCCTTGCACGAGGCCAGCCTGTGCCGGCCGGGTTCGATCCCGGCATCCCATATGGTCCCCGAGCACCGCCAGGAGTAATTCCTGAGTGCAGAGCCAGGAGTAACCCCTGAGCATCGCTGGGTGTGACCCAAAAAGCACAAAAAAAAAAAAAATTATTTTATTGGCTTGGGATCTCGTTAAATTTGTCTTTGAATCCCTACATTTTCCTCAGCTATAAATACTTTTCTAATCATTGTTTTGTCTGCATCTCATAAGCTTTGATACTTTTTTTTCTTTTTTCTTTTTTGGTCGTTTGCAGACATTATCCCCTTTTACCTTTTGGTTAGTTGTTGGAGGCTACACACTCAGCAGTGCTTAGGAGCTCCTGGGCTACACCGGGCACTGCCAGGCTGAACTCGGTCCCCTGTACATGGCAACATGGCATCTTCTTATGCCACATTCCCAGCCCCTCTGAGAGTGTTTCCTAGCTGTAGTTGTAATTGCATTTTAGCATTATGTCCTTGCAAACTAACAACCCCTTACTGCATTAACTTCATGCCAAAGTGCAAGTGCCCTCACCATAAATTCTCCCTCTCTCTCTCTCTCCCTCTCTCTCTCTCTCTCTCTCTCTCTCTCTCTCTCTCTCTCTCCCTCCTTCTCTCCTTCCTGCTTTTCATGAATGATATTTTAAAATTTCCTTTGTGATGAAACATTGGTCCATGGTTCATTTTAATTAATCAACTGTTTCATTTCTGAGTGAGTTCATTTTCTCTTTCTGTTCATGAGCTCCAGTTTTATTTCTTCATAGTCAGGACAGATAGTTTACACGATTCCAATGGTTTAAGTTCCTTTTGGGAAAGGGCCTTTTCAAAGCAGTACGGGCTGGTGTCGCATGCTAGGGCTTGAGGAAGCTGCTGTGGGTCCCTGCGTTGCTGGGGACATTTTGGGTCACGGTGGTGGTGTTGGGACACCTCCAAGGCCGCCCCCAGTGATGCTTGGGAACTAGATGCTGCTGGGAATTGAACCCAGATCCACTGTGCTGTCTCCTAGCTGGAAAATGAATTCTTTCTCATGACCTTACAGATGAAGAAAAAATCTGGAAAAAATTTGCTTGGTTCTGTATGTGTTCTACTTGGTTCATGGTGTTTTTTTAAATTATATTTATTTTTTTTATATGGGTGTAAAGAGAAATCCAGTATTTTTTTGCATCCATCTGATTTTCCAGTTTTCAACCTTTCCCTGCACCAGTTTTTTTTTTTTTTTTTTTTGGGGGTATATATTTTCTAATTTGATTTTCTATGGTTTTTTTTTAAATACTTTTGTTTTGGGTTTTGAGCCACACCTAGCAACTGTCCGGGCTTAGGTGCTTGGGGGTACTATAGGGGTGCTTCTGGGCCACCCAGGTCAGCCACGTTCAAGGCAAGTGCACTATTGCTCTACTGGGGGCCCAGCCCTATGGGCATTTTGTTCTGGGCAGATTCATTATTATGAAGTTTAAATTAGTGTACTTGTAATTGGTCTATTCAGGTTTTCTGTCCTTCATTCAGTCTTGGCAGGCTGTATTTTTTTTCTGAACATTTATTTCTTCTAGATTGCCATTTAGATCATTTGTAAACCTGTGTGCTTCTTTAGTATCTGTCCTAATTTGTCTTCATTCACTGATACCATTTGTTAGTGTTTTCTCTCTCAAAAGTTATCTTAAGTAAAAGATCTTGAGTTCCATTGACCTTTTGAGTTTTTGTTTTCATTTAGTTCTGATATAATTTTTTTTCTGTTATATGCTTTGTGCTTTTTCTAATTACTTTAAGTGTCATAAATTGTGAATTTTTTTTTAGTTTCTTCATAAATGCCTGTATCACTATTAACTCTTCTCTGGTATCTCATACATTTTGATGAATTGTGTTATTAATTTTGCCTTTAGGTATTTTGAAATTTCTGCTTTGATTTTTTTTTTTTTTGACATAGTGGTTGGTAAGAACCATGTTTGTTACATGTTTGTGTTTTTTCCTCATTTCCCATAATTTTAAAATAGTATTGTGATCAGAAAAAAAACAGCATTTGCCTTCATAAGCTTATTAGTAATTGCATCATGTCCCAACATGTAGAATAATTTCAATGTGAAAATATGTGCACTTAAAAAATGTAGGCATTTGGAAATGAATTATTCTGGAAATGTCTGCTAATCCCATCTGGCTGTTCTCCCATATTAACCTATTGCATTCTCCATTGAGTTGCTAAGACCGTGCTCGGCTGCCGTAGTTTCTGCTATTCTTGGACTGCTCTCTGGCACTTCCTGGTTCTGTTGCTAGTTGCTTCATGTATTTTGGTGCTTCCCCTATAAGGAGCCTAAATATTACTAAGGAATAGACATGAATAGGCCACAGAGAGGGAAGGCCTCCGATGACTACCAGGTTCACCCTGAACCTCACAGAGAATAAGGGAGATCCAGGTGAGCTTTCGCAGAGGGGGCAGTGTTCTACCTTCCCCACAGGTGACTTGGAGAACACCTGTGTCCACTTGATCTGCTAGACCTGGGCATGAACCCTGCCATCCAGAATTTCATTGAAAACATTTGCTGTTATTTATTGGGCCACACTGGCAGTGCTCAAGGCTTGCTCCTGACTCTCAGGGATCACTCCTGGTGGTGCTCAGCGGGCCATATGCGGTGCTGGGGATCGAGGTGCTTTTTCCACATGGAAGGCAAGTGACTGACCCATTGAACTACCCAGCCCCCACCCAACCCCCCGAATTTTTAAATGGGGAAATTTCTTGTCTTGATTCAGATTCCTGACTTCTCTGGGCATGCTGGCCCCTGGTTCTTGCCATTCAGGGTCTGGTGGGGCGGGGGCACTGGATGGGGAACAAGACTTGTCTTCAGCTCCTCACCCCCGGTGTCCAGCCTTGTTTGAGCTGCTGCTCTATGTCCTCTGTGGGGTCCCCAGACTGATTTGCAAGGGAAAACGCCCTTGTAGGCTGCAGAGGAGCTGTTCCATGATAGCTGCAGAGCTGGGTCTTGGAATACTAGAAAGGTTGCCTTTGGAATATTCTTGAGTAACCTTTCCTGGAAGCTCAGGCTTTTACGGAGGATTTGCTAATGACCTGCTCACAGCCAGGCTGTTTCAGGTCCAGAGAGCCCTAACTGTGTGCCTGTGTCTTGCAGGGATATTGCTCTCAGTCCCTGGCTTCATCTGTCCTATTCCCCTGCTTGATCTTTTTCTGAAAAGGCTGTACCCCTGACAGTGCTCAGGAACCACTGCGGACTTCATGCTTGGGGGTTGCTCCAGGCAGTGCTTCGAGACTATACTGTGCTGGGCACTGAACCTGACCCTGCATGCAAAAAAGCCTGTGCTCAGCTCTATTAATGCCCTATTAATGGAATCTCCGGCTTTCTGCTTGATCTTTCATGATCAACGTGTTCTCCTAATCTCTCTTTTCTTTTTATATTACACCCGTCCTTTCACTATTATCCATTCCCCACCACCAGTGTCCATAGTTTCCTTACCCCCCATGACTGGTTCTCTCTCTCTCTCTCTCTCTCTCTCTCTCTCTCTCTCTCCCCCTCCCTCCCTCCCCTTTCCCTGCCTCCCCCCCCTCCTCTCTCTTTCCCTCTTTCTGGGCATTATGATTTGCATTATAGGTACTGAAAGGTATGTCCTTTCAGCACTCAGCTCTTGTCAGAGTGATCATTTCCAGTATTGTCATAGTGGTCCCTTCTCTATCCTAACTACACTCCCCCCCCCTCCCCACCTGTGGAAAGCTTCTAACAGTGGACCAACAGGATGACTGGTCCACTATTCTGTTAATCCGTAACATTCGTAACATCGAGATATTCTGTGTATATGAAATCAGGACAAAAATGTGTCTTTTGGGTCTGGAGCGACAGCACAGTGGTTAGGGCGTTTGCCTTGCACGTGTCCGACCCAGGTTTGATCCCTGGCATCCCATATAGTCTCCCCAAGCAACGCCGGGAATAATTCCTGAGTGCAGAGCCAGGAGTAACTCCCGAGCATTGCCGGGTATGACCCAAAAAACAAAACAAAAAAGTGCTTGTGGATTGTGGGGAAAATAGTAATTGAGAGGCACTGACTCAATACAGAGCAGAGCAGTGCCATGGTTGGGAGTTGGGTATTGTTTGCTTTAGTGTGGGGCTTGAGTCTTACGGTTGGTGGTGTAGTGAAATGAAACATTAGCTTTGAGAGAGAAAGTGTTGTGCTGATCCTGGACTGCCCAGCCACCCGGGCATCCCTGCTGTAGGAACTAGGAAAGGGCGCCTTGGAGAACCAGCTGCACGTCAGGAGTCCTATGAACGTGCCTGCCCAGCCACCCGGGCATCCCTGCTGTAGGAACTAGGAAAGGGCGCCTTGGAGAACCAGCTGCACGTCAGGAGTCCTATAACGTGCCTGCCCTGCCCTCCTCTCTGCACAGCACTTGCTCTCGGAGTTCTCTGGTAAACAGTATCAGTTACATTGACAGTTGAATAGGACTGTGTAGGTTTGTGCTTGATCTAGAGACTCCATAACTCTGAAACTCCTCGCTGCATTCTGTAGGGGGGCCAAAGAAATGGAATCTCTTATACCCCACACATGTAGTGGGCTTCAGTGCTCCCCTCGGTGGCAACTCTGGAGCTGAGGCAAGAGGCGGAATTGGGGCCACATGGGCTCAAGCAGTGGCACTGGAGGGGATTTCTCTACTTTCCAGGAGTCCTCTCAGTGAGGCTCCTTCTCCCTTTGCTTCTGGACCAACATGCTTTGGGATTCCCAAGTTGGGATTGCTGTCACTGTCTTGTGGCAACACCTGTCCCTTGATGGAGCAGTAACAGAGGCAGAGAAAACTGTTGATCCTTAGCCTGAATTCAGGCACTGACACCTCTCCCCCCTCCCCAACAGTACTGGTGGTTGGCACATTCCTCATCTTCGTGCACTCAATTTATTTCTTCGTTTGTGAACCACATCTGGTGGTGCTCAGGATTACTCTGTGCTGGATCAGTCCTGGTGGGTTTGGGAGAACACATGGGGTACCAGGGATTGTACCAGGATCGGCTACATGCAAGGCAGGTGCCTTATCCCTGTACTATCTCTCTGGCTTCCTTGCATTCAATTTCAGAAGAAAATACTTAAAAATTTTTTTTTTAAATACATTTTTCTAAAATCTTGACTTGAGAGCACGTTTCCTATGCTGCAAGATGAAATGGAAAGCATGTGTCTGGAACATCACTGGTCCCGAATAAAAGCACAGGAGAGGTGCGTGATGGGGGGCAGTGCTGGCCACACCTAGTAGTGCTTGACATTTGGATTAAACCAGCATGTGCTGTAACTCAATTATCAAAAGTTGTTTAAGGGGTTGGAGCGATAATCAAGCCGGTAGGGCATTTGCCTTGCACGCGGCCGACCCGGGTTCGATCCCCAGCATCCCATATGGTCCCCTGAGCACCGCCAGGAGTAATTCCTGAGTGCAGAGCCAGGAGTAACCCCAGAGCATTGCCAGGTGTGACCCCAAAAAAAGCCAAAAAAAGTTGGTTAATAAAGTTTGGGTCACACATTTATAATAGTGGTAATGCTGTGTTTTCATTGCTTTCTACCCCTGGCAGTGCTTAGGGCTTGCTCTTGGCTCTGTACTCAGAGATCACTCCTGGTGGTGCTTGTGGTTCCATTCCTGGTGCCAGAGATCAAACTATGTTCAGCCCCATGCGAGACAAGAGCCTTAACCCCTATTATCTCTCCAGCCAGCTCTATGGCTTGATGTATAGCATCGCCACTAAAGTGCTGGTGATCTTCAACCAGTATCTTTAGGTTACAAGGAGATCCCCCACCCCGCACCAGTACTGCATGTCTCAGTTCTGTGATCTAGGACTAAGGCTTGCCACATTTCAATGGCTTCCCTTTCCCTTATTCACTACTTCTTTATGTACCACAGATGAATGAGCTCCTGATAGCTGACCTACCTCTGAGTCACTTTGCTTAACACTATGCTTGCAGTTTCATCGGAGTTGCAGCAAACGATTTTTATCTTTCTCAGGACTGTATAGTATTCCATTGTATTGGGTGTATAAAATACAGTGTCTTATTTGAGTGGATTCCTTTTGATTCGAAAGTTACAAGAGGCATTTTTTGACAGTTGTAACTATTTAAATATGCACCTAAAATGGTGTCATTAAAGTTAAAAATGATTCCAACCTAGAACTGAGCATTAAATAGAGGCAAAAGGATACACATGCCAACCTCTTAATGTATGTTCTGTAATCCATAGTCTGGAAGGGAAGGAAAAGAGAAAGAGAGAGAAAGGGAAAGAAATAAAGAACCTGCCATGGAGGAGGGCTGGGGGAGGGGGAGGGAACCCGGGACGTTGGTGGTGGGAGATGAGCACTGGTGGAGGGACGGGTGCTAGAACACTGTATGACCAAAACCCAAATATGAACTTTTTAATTGTATATCTTTTTATTTGTATATCTCACGGTGGTATAATAAAATACTTAAAAAATAAAAAAATAAAGTTAAAAATGTCTTAGGTGTGATTATGATTTTGTGGTTCTGTATTCTTGGGCGATATATGCTGACTGGAGTAATGTGTGTAAACTTCCCTGCAAATTACCTGAAACATAACATGAATAGTTGAGCTGGCTTCTTTTAAATTGGTTTTCCTAGATCAAAAATAGCCAAATACCATATATATAATGTTTGATTTACTATTGACTGAAAACTTATTAGTCGAAAAAAGAGACAAAGCAAGTTAAGTTTGATATATCATAGTTCTGGGTGAAGAATAGTAGAGATGTTTCTACCTTTTATTAAGTTTCTGTTTGAACTTCTCCACATAAGAGAGTTGGGAATCAAATAGTAGCCAGTAGAGAAAATGAACTCTCACCAAATACATGCTTTGTTAGTTGTACTCAAAGAATAATTGTAGCAATCTCTAGGTGCCAATTCCCAAACTAAATTTGGAATTTAGAGAAGAAAAGCATATATTTAAAAAATAATAAAGTACAGGCAAACATTAAGATATAAGGTGAGTAATATGGACTAATTTTTTACATGGGTGACATTTAAAAGCAAATCCAATGTAGGAGGTGAAGGCGGGGCTGGGGGGGGGTGTTCACTGATTTCTGAGGAGCAGATGCTGCTTGTTGAGAGATGAGAGACAACTTCTCTCTGTGTGACCTTGTCAGA
The DNA here is from genome assembly GCA_021461705.1 of Cryptotis parvus. NCBI lineage: Eukaryota > Metazoa > Chordata > Mammalia > Eulipotyphla > Soricidae > Cryptotis > Cryptotis parvus. Next base: position 33,311 of record JAJIBD010028608.1, read on the forward strand.
GAGAGGATCTCTCTGGAGTTCGGAAAGGGGAAGGTCCGTCACTGCCCTTCCCTGTTACAATAGGGCCCACTGAGGCCCCATAGGGTTGCCAGGGCCTCTGGGCACTGATAATAGAGATGGATCCCAGATGGATCACGTGTGTGCTAGTGAGGAGACTCGGAGAGGTCCCACGTGCTCCTCACTCTGCTCAAGGCCTTCCTCTCTTGTCTGCATCACAGATCCCCAAAGAAGTGGCTGACATCTTTAACGCCCCAGTGATGAGGAAGAGTTCTTTGGGTTCCAAGATGACGTTCCCATGGAAACGCTCTCCTCCGCAGACAGCTGCGAGAGCTTTGACTCGCTGGAGTCCAGGAAGCAGGTAGGGCCGTGCCGCGCCTCCCCTGTGGCCCCGCCAGCCCAGGTGCGGGTCATTGATTTGTATGTCACCTGAGGACGGTGGTGCCGCATCATGGTTGATTGTTTTAATGATTATTATTACTAATTTATCATACTTAAGTAATGAGTTTAGGGGTGGCCTTGACAAGGATATTGGGGCACACAGTACCTCTCTTCCCACCCACGACCTCACCCTAGACACTCCCTGTTCCTCACCACCCCACCCCCACATACACCCCTTGAGCATATTAACTTTATACATGTTCTCTTTTCAATTTTGCAGTTGTTTTCTTTGCATGTACAATTTCTATAAATCTAGGCCCCATCCTTGACTGATTGTTTTCTGCTGCTTGCAGGGCACCCCCCCCACACGGCTGGCTGGGTGGCCCATCCCTGCTGGGAGAGCCCTCAGGGGGCCTCGGGATGCCTCTGGGGGGCCCCTACAGTCACTTCCCCAGGCACCTCCGACCCTCCTCTAGATACCCCTTGTTCTTTCCTGAATTTAGGCTGGGGCCAGCCAGATGCCTGGGGGGTTCTGACTGACCCATTGCTCACATTGCTCAAAACCACCTCTGGAGCAGCTTGGGGTGGGAGCAGGACTTGTCCCACTGTCTGGGAAGGAAGCAGTTAATTTTTTTTTGGGGTGTGGTGTGGGAGCCATTCTTTATGATAACTGTTGTCCTGCGCCTTCTCTACCCTGACTCCGACCCCCACCCGCTCGGCTCTGCCCAGAGCAGCCGGACAGACGCCTGAGCTTACACATGCTCTGGCAGTGCTGAGCCGGGTGGCCCCCAGACACAGTTTGAGCTTCACTTTAGAGCTCCCCTTTTGTGTGTGCTTATTATATACTTTTTTTTCAAACAGCTGCACCGCAGCTACCAACAAAGGAACAAAGTAATTTAGCTGTAAGCACAGTTACTCCAATTACCCATAATAATTCATAGGAGACATTTTTAAGCTTCTTTAAAAAAGAAAAGCTGGATGCCGGCATTTCCTTCTCTGTCCTTCCCCCTCTGCTCCCCATAACTGTTTCCACTTGTCTATTATATCTATTTTTCTCCAGAGATTATTTGAGCACGAAGAAGTATGTAATTAAAGTCAAAGGAAGGCAGGGAGGTGGGGGAGATAAAGATTTTTCAAGCAAATGGGATGTGACTTGGGGTCACTGCTATAGTGGGTGAGGGAAGGAGTGACTGGGGGCGCGGCGTGAGTCTTGGCGAGCAGCCTGGACACCAGGGCCCATTGCTGGTGCTTTCTCTGTCCCGGCTGTCCTCCCGGGCGTGCCAGGTAGATCACCTGATTGCCTTTTTAGCAACTCCGAGCAAAAGTCCTCAGTGGAAAAAATGCATTTGTGAGTCCCTCGTTTCCCTCTCTCCTTTCATTCCCTGGCTTGTGGCTGTGGCGGCTCACCTGTGGGAGTTGGGAGTAGCTGGGAGAGTCCCAAAGCTGAGGGAAGGGTGGCTGGGAGCAGGCAGCCCTCTTAGCGCTGTGTGGGGAAGCGAGGTGTCAGCAGTCAGGGCCTGTGTTGGACCTGGGGGAAGGAAGCAGGCTAGTGTGCTCTGCATGGTATGTGGTGGCCGGGGTGGAGGTGGGGTGGTGGTGGAGAGGGACATTTATGGGTGGGAGCAGGTGTTCCTGGTGGCCAGCCCAAGCAGGACACGTGGAATTCCATCCGCACTTAGTACCCATGGACAAAGCTCATTGGGGCAGTAGCCTTATGGGGGCGGGAGGGTGTTTGTGTGCACATGCTTGCACAGGTGTAGTTGGTTGTTGGTTGCATGCACATGCACACGTGTTTGTGATTGTGCCATGCCAACACACAATAGTACGTTCCCATTTACACCATTTTTAAATGGCACCTAAGTCCTTACTTTCTGGCCAGCAAGATACTGTGTCTTTAGGGCCGCCCTTCATATTTCTATCACACCCGGAAGCTACCCCTTGACCTGTTGATGCAGCTTGTGTTAACTAAGCCCCGTTCGGTGGTGCTGAGCAGTACCAGCACGGCATCTCCCAGTGGCCTATGTTCCCTTCTCTCATATGTGCTTTTATTTTTATGTGTTTATTTTTGCCATGGTGGTGCTTAGGGCTTAGTCCTGCCTCTGAGCTCAGGGATCACTCCTGGTAAGACTTGGTGGGGTGACCATATGGGATAGAACCCCGGTTTGCTGTGTTTAAAGAAGGCGCCTTACCTGCTGTGCTTTCTCTCTGGCCCTGTTTTTTAATTTTTAGCAGGATGTGCGTTTTCATTCCAAATACTTCACTGAAGAGCTGAGGCGGATTTTTATCGAAGACACCGACTCGGACATGGAAGAGTTTGAAGGCTTTACCCAGAGTGAGCTGAATGTGAATAGTAACTCCAGAGGCAATGGTGAGAATCACCAGTATGAGGGGCTGTAATATGTTCAGTCCCATTTTACTCCTGACTCTGCACCTGGGAGTTACACCTGGCAGTGCTCAGGGGACCATATGAGATGCCGGGCATCAAACCGGGGTCAGCTGCATGCAAGGCAAATGCCTACCCATTGTACTATTGCTTTGGCTCCGGGTTTCAATTCTTGCATGTGTATCCTATCAGTCAATTCACAAAATTGAGAACTTTCTGTTTTTGGGCTGATCCCTGGCACTGATCCATGACTCCCGGGGCCCTGTGTTTGATTCCCAACACCTCTGGGTGTGGCTGCTACTCAAAAATGAAACATTTAAGGCCCATGAGACTTTGGCCCTATGCATCCCACCTGCCCGCCTCACTCTCCTGCTCACCCCACAAAGACTGGAGCCATCCTCCTTTCTGGTCTGATCATGGGGTAGGACTGGACCCTGGGGGGCTCTATTTTCTCCCAGCAGTGAGGGTGATTTGGTCGGTGGTCAGGGAAGCAGGGCCACCATGCAGCCTTGCAGGACTGAACCCAGAGCTCTTGCAGGTAGAGCCTGAGCGCCACCCCTGATTTACGTCTGTAGAATGTCTGTTCTAGAGTCTGTGCTTTCATTTTATCAGCTCCCGGAGCTTGATGAGAGTGAGGAGGAGGCTGCAGAGGGAGGAGGAGGAGGAGGAAGATGCGCGCCCCAGGCGAGGGAGGCCCAGAAGTAGCAGCATAGGGCTTCGAGTGGCCTTTCCCTTCCCCCACCAAGAAACTGGCCAAAAATTCAGACAAAGACAGTTCTTCCACGTCCACGTTTTCGGAGTTCCTGCTTCCAGGACGATAAGAAAACAATGCTTGGGAGGAAGAAAAGCTGCTGGCAGGGGAAGGGGAGGAGTGAGTCTGCCTCTGAGTCTGAGGATGAGTCCCCGGAGACGGGGCCCAGGAGAGCTCGGATGCGCTGCTGAGGAGGAGCACGAACATCAAGGAGAACAAGGCCATGGTAAGGCCCCGGCCCACACAGCCCCTGGGATGTGGACTGTGGCATCAGTGTGTCCTTCTTCTGTTTTCTGGGCCCCCCAGTAGGGTCTGCGCAGCTCAGGTTTAGGGACAGAGTCCCGAGGATCATTTTCAATCCCACAGAGTCTCCACTGGTGTCCGAGTGGACTCACCACTGGCTCCCAGTGGTGCTGTGGAGCAGGTCCACTTGAGGCTCGCCCTAGCAGAAAGTAGGATCGTTAGCCAAGGGCTCACTTTGCCCACCTAGAGCTCTGGGTGCCCACAGCTCTTGGCCTGGCACCCATGTCTTGTGATGACTGGGCAGTGCTCAGACAATGGCCGGAGGCATGAAGGACACCCAGGAAGTGAAAACCACTTGCAGAATTTTTAAGCACTGCAAAACTATCCCTTTGCCAGAATAGTACATGGAACAAAAGGAAATCTTTGTCTCTGATCTTTCGGTAATGTGTTCTCTTCTAATAGCTTGCACATTGAAAAACCTTCCACCCAGTTATTTTTATCATTCAGGTATTTTTTCTTCTTCAATGTTTTCTTCCCTTTACTACCCAAAAGTATAACGAAAGGATGTTTACTGCATATGCACGGTTGTATGTCAAATTTATGTGACTTTCGAAAACCTGCTGTTGGGTGAATTCCATGGTTTGTTTTTGTCTTGGGGCCATACCCCCATGGTGCTCAGAGCATACTCCTGGCTCTTTTCTCAGGGATCACTTATGGTGGTGCTTGGGAGCCATGGGGCACTAGGGATTGAATCTTGGTTGACTGTGTGCAAGGCAAATGCCCTATCCATTGAACGATTGCTCTGGCCCTTGTTGGGTGAAAATTTTTTTATCCTATATTTGTGCTGAGTTAAGAACAGTTTGTTTCTCATTTTACATCCAAAGTAGTGGTCTTGGGGCTCCATCAGCAGTGATAGAGTCAGTTTCTTTCCCTTGGAGGTGAAGAGCTTCTACGGAAGCTCTTGGTGACTGCTGTGGTCAGCTTTCTCAGGACGGTAGAGCTGACAGCGTGTGAGCTGCACTGGCTCCTTTCATCCTCTTTCTCCCCCTGTGCTCTGCAGCTCGCACAGCTGTTGGCAGAACTGAACTCCATGCCAGATTTGTTCCCCGTGGCGCACCCCCGACCTCGGCCACGGTAAGTAGCCCCTCTCTGCTGCAGCTGCTCAGCCCTGCGGGCACTGACACCAGAAAGCACCCCGAGGTGTCACCCTCTGTCTCTCGCCTTTCAGAAGAGGAAGACGCCCCGGCGGGCCTTCTCTGAGGGACAACTCCCCGGCGCATGAACCCCACGCTGGAGCGCACGGCCCCCTGAAAAGTTTGCACTGGAGAACTTCACCGTCTCGCCACCAAGTTCGCAGAGGAGTTTTACGGTTTCAGGAGGAGGAAAACGATCAGTGGGGTACTTCCTCTCTAATCAGCCATTCGTTGTCTTGGCCTCGTGTAAAGAGGCATCAGGGTAACACACCAGGTTGCAGGACTCAGAGATTCTTCCCCTTGTTGGAGAGGTCTTTTGCCTCCCCTGGGAATGGGCGGTTCCGGTGGGTTCCCGGGTGCTGGACACAGCCCCATAGTGCCTGGAGCATCCTTCCTTCAGGGGAGCCTTGCTGGCTCCCCCTAGAGCCAGGGAAGGTGTTCACAGAGCCAGTCTGCCTCGAGGTTTTGTGTGTGGGAAAGGACAGCGATGCATCTTGTAGGAGCGACAAAGGGATCCCCAGGAGCTTTGTCTGGACCGAGAAACCTGAATCCTTCCAGAGGCGGGCCTGACCCTCCTGGCCTCAGAGTTCATTGCCAGTGCCCAGTGACTGGGGAAGGGCTCCAGGGGACTGAAAGTGGTTGCTGAAGAGACAGTACAGGAGGAACGTTGCTTGCCTTGCTAATGATCTCCTGAACATCATCAGGGATCATTACCTGAGTCGGGAATAGCCTCTGATCCCCCTCCCTACCATGGGTATCAGTGATAGTGCTAGCGCTGGGGGGGGGGGGCAGTGTCGTGGCAACCTGGGGTCTCATGTTGGCTCTCTTGCAGGGGAGATGCCAGGGGTACAGACGGCGCTGCCGTGTATCTTCATTTCGGCCCGTGGAGGATATCACAGAAGAGGATTTAGAAAATGTGGCCATAACTGTCCGAGATAAGATCTATGATAAAGTTCTTGTAAGTGTTGTGTGATGAGTAATATACTCAATGGCGATTCCTATGGGGTGGGGGGTGGGGAAGACTACATAGAGGATATTTAAGATCCTGTCTGGGGATACCAGCCTAGTCCATGGAGGAGGCACCAAGGATATGACTGAAGGGAGCCTGTAACTACAGGGAGTGGGGGGAGAGAGAAAGCACTTAGCCAGTTGAGGCCCCAATTTTGATGTAATTATCACATTTTAAATATATAATTTTTACATTAAAAATTTGGAGCTCGGGACCTGAGAAGGGTACAGTGGGTTATGTGCTTGCCTTGCATGTGGCTACAGCTGACCTGGGTTTGATTCCTGGCACATTTGGCCCCTCTAGCTCACCAGGAGTAAGCCCTGAGGATTGCCGGTTGTGGTCCAAAAAATCAAAACAGAAAAAAATTAGGCCCAGGGATCAAAACAATATAGCAGGCAGGGCACTTGCCTTCCATGCCAGAGGTCCTGGGTTCAATCCCCAGCACTGCCAGGAGTGAATCCTAAGGATTGAACTGGGAAGAACTCCTGAGCCCTGGCATATATGCCCCTCAAAAAATAATAGGAAGAAAAACGGGGTGCTTGGGATCAGAGAGCTAGCATGGTGGGTAGGGTACTTGTCTTGCAGGCAGCTGCCCTAGGTTCAAGCTCGGCATGGTTCTCTGAGTTCACCAAGAGTGATCCCTGAACACTGCTGGGTGTGGCCCAACAAATAAAAACTGGGGGCTAAATAATATAACCCATAGAAGATCAAGCTTGCTATATGTTGTTCTGAAACCTTTTGGGGATAAATAATGGGACCCATTGCCTGTGTCTTCAAGTAGTAGTAGAGTACTTCTGTACTAAAGCCAAGGGTTTTTTGTTCCTTTTTTGGGTCAGGCGTTGCTCAGGGATTACTTCTGGCCATGCACTCAGGAACTACTCCTGGCAGTGCTTGGGGGACCATACAAGATGCCAGGAATCGAACCCAGGTCGGTGGCATGCAAGGCAAATGCTCTACCCGCTGTGCTATCATTCCGGCCCAAGCCAAGGTTTTTAAACCAGGAGATTTTGACACTTGAAAATCTCCAGCCTGTGGGCAACAAGCCAGAGCCATGTGGTTGCCATGGCTCACTGCCTTTGGCCTCTGCCCCCGCCTTCACCTGGCTGCCATGGGGAGATGGCCTGTTCCCCTCTTGTGGTGCCAGGAGTGTGCGCCCCCTGCATTCGCCCACCCTCCACTTCTCCCTCACAGGGCAACACTTGCCACCAGTGTCGTCAGAAAACCATCGATACCAAGACAGTGTGTCGGAACCAGGGCTGCGGCGGTGTGCGCGGACAGTTCTGTGGGCCATGTCTGCGAAAACCGCTACGGGGGAGGACGTGAGGTCTGCGCTCCTGGATCCGGTAGGAACGCTGGGTCGCTCCCACTTATGGGGGCTGCAGCTTGAGCGCTTTCCCCTGCCGCTTTTCTCCCTGCAGTTTATCAGGCCCTGGAGGAAATGAAAAGTGGGGTTCCTGCGAGAGCCAACAGAGGGAAAGCTGTGTTTCCCAGTTTCCCATGTTCCTGGTCCAAATAGGTGGTTCCTATTTGGACCTCTGGGCACTGTGACTTAACCTTGTACTTCCCTGGGCCAGGTGCATCACTGTATAAGGTGTCTTAGGGTCACATCTCCAAACGGGGGTTATCCTGTGTGTGAGGCATTTAACCTTACACCGTAGATACAGAATAGTGTCCCTGACTCCCTCTATAGGGAGAGGGAACATTAACCCTGAACCTGGACATTCTGCTCTTAACCTCTGTGTTGTAACCATCTGAGGATAGGCAGAGCTGTGATTAAAAGGTAGCTCAAGTTAAGTAACAGTAGAACATGCCAGAGCGAGACCTAGGGTGTCTCATTCATGTTCTGGAGGCCCCTACAGCCAGGGTCAACATCTCTGAAATTCACGAATGAGTAGAGAAGACCAGCGTTTTCTCTCTGCCTCTCCATGGATTTTGTTGGGCCTCTCTGGGCCTTCATCAAACTGGTAGGAATGCAGGATTTCTGGAGGTTGACAGGAGCCTCAACATGACCTGAGGCTCACGTGAAAACATTTCTCCACTCCCTAGGACTGGATCTGTCCCCCTTGCCGTGGCATTTGCAATTGCAGCTACTGTCGGAGGCGTGATGGCCGCTGCGCCACTGGGATCCTCATTCACCTGGCCAAGTTCTATGGTTTACAACAACGTGAAGGAGTATCTGGAGAGGTAAGTCTGAGAATCCAAACTGGAGATAGTCAGCCCTGGTCAGGTTGGACCCCAAAGCCCCTTGGGGTCGTGCATACTGTATATACCTGTTGGTTCTGGGAAAGGAAAGGACTGATAGTTCCTAGCAAAGAAAGTCCTGCAGGGCTGGAATACTCCCCCTCGTTGAGCAGGACAGCTGGAAGGGATGGCCCGGGAAACTCAATGGAGGCACCTCTGAGCAAGCATCCCACGGTCCAGGCTTTTAAAGCTCTAGCTAGAGCTCCTTCCTGGAGGACACTTACCTGCCTCATCTCTCCTCAGCTTACAGAAGCAGCTGGTAGAAGACAACTGAGGACCAGCCACTCAGAAGGGAGAGACGTACCGCACCGTTTGTGCCTGAGATTTCGTGCAGATTTCTTTCTTTCCCCCTACACAGGAAGTCTTTGTAGTACTACTATTTTTTAGAAGCCATTTATATGCATGTAGATGCTTATAAAGATTTCTCAGGAAGTCAGCCCGCAGAGTCTATATGTAGACCTGTATACACAGACCTGTTTTAATACTGAAATGTTAAAAGCAGATGATTAAAATGCACAGTTCCAATGTATGGGAGGTAAAGTGAGTTTCCAAGAAAACGTTAAAAAAAAGCTCTTGCCTTTAACACTGGTTAATTATATTTGTTGCCTTGATCTTTTTCTTTATCCGCACAGCAAGTCTGGGCCAAGTTTCTGCTGAGGTGTCCGATATCCCATTTTGTTTACTCTGACCAGCCAGGAACCATGTAGTCCAAATTCCCTAGTTTCACCTGGTCTGGCGTCATTGGGACTTGATACTGAAGAATGTTCCCCTCAGTTAATTACCCAAGTGCAATTAACCACAGAACTTGAACATGCTCAGAGTTTTTATTTTCTAAAACTTGAACTAAAAGTGGATGTTTGGGACCCTAGAGGGCCCCGGAATGCCGCCTCTTCATTCGGATTTGCCTGCTGCTTTTGTTTGTTTTAAAAGAGAATTCACAAAAATTTCCCTGGGGAGGGGTGCTATACTCCAGGATGAGGGGGTCGTGGGAAAAACTGAAAAATCAGTGTGGAGATTCTGAATAGATTTTCCACACCCTTACTTTACTCATTAAGGTTAGTGTTTAGAGAAAAAAAATGCCCACGTAAGTTCCATGAGCAAAATCTCTATATAGTATATATATGATAGGGGGGCATGTGAGGCTCTTCCTGTGCATCCCGCACCCCTATGCCTGCAGCAGCAGCGCCACACCTGCCAGCACCCACTTGGCCGACTTCTCTTTTGCTCTTCAGCCTGAAGGTCCAGACATAGTTGGGCCCCCTACGTTTGGTTCTGTACACAGGGCACTCGTAGGTGTTCTTAGTCTCCTGCCGGTCCACGGGAATAGCTCTGGTGAAGATGACCGGCATCAGAGACGTCAGCTCCTTGAGGCGGGCCTCTGCGATGGCTCCCACCTGCGGCGTCCCCACCGGCACCTGTGTTTATGGGGGGGTGGGGAGGTGGGACAGAGGGTCAGTGTTGGTACTGAATTCACTGTTGCTGGCAATAAATGTTCCTGTTTTGTCACATTTTCGGTCAGTGGCTTCCTTCCAGCTTAGCTCTCTACACCCAATTAACAAGAAACATCCTGGGGCAGACCCAGGACAGCAAACATGCTGATGCCGGAGCTGCAATTCGTGTTCCTCGCCGTCTGCTGGTGTCATAATAGTGCCAGACTAAAGGGCAGTACCCATTTCCGATGGGCCACCCCAGTGTTGGCCAGCAGTTTTTGCACTGACATCCACGTGGTATATGTAAGAAGATTCAGGACTCATTTCACAACACCTGCATGGTAGGTAACCTGGGACCATCCCAACTTACAGTACGTGTAACAAGAATGTCCTAGCAGACTCGAACAGCACTTCTCACACAAGCCCCTGGCTGACCCATTTGAAAAGTATCACGGTTATCCCTACCTGCTTTCCCCATTAGAGTTACATGTGCTGTGGCAGCTTAAAAGGCTCACTGACGTCTCGGAGCATAACCTCAGGGGCTAGAGTAATATTACTGCAGGTAGGACCTTTGTTTTTCTTGTGGCTGATCCCTGGCATCCATTTTGGTCACCCGAGCATCGCTGGGTTTGGTCCTCCCAAAAAATACCCTTAGAGTGAAGTGACAATTTTGTGATAAAGAGTAGAAGCAAAAATGGCAGCTGGTGCTACTATTCCAGGTGATACTTGGTCAGCTCGATGGGTGGTTGAGTGCTCTGGGCCCACAATGAACAGTGCTCGGGACACCATGCATGATGCCAGGTTAGCCTGTGTTCTAGCCCCAGAAGGAAATTTTGAACCTCTTTTTAAAAGAGATTAAATGTAGGTTTTAAACCCACACTTAGAACTGCCATGTTTAAACTACAACCATTGCGCTAAAATGTGATTCAGATGAACACATTTTAACTTGAAAGAGCAGGAAGTGAGGTAACATCAGCAGTCGGAATGATCTAAGAAAAGGACTAGGCAGAGGACATAGACCTTACCGTGCTGAACGTGGATAAGGAGGTCCTGGGGCAGGGGGCTCTTACCTTCCATGAGGAGCCCGTGGAGATAGGCACCTTCCCTTGGGGGTGGCCATAATCTTCCTTCGTCTTCTTGGTAACATCAACAGTCAAGCACATTCTATCCAGTGGCCACTCATTTTTTTCGAGCTGTGGTCTGCATGATTGCTTTGAGGAATGGAATTATTTGGACATAGTTCTTAAGGCCTGCTATGGTCCCATAAGATAGTTGCAGGATGGGGGTTCTGCTGTCATATCTCAGGCACTGGTTCAGTACAAAGACTTGAGGGTGTTGTGCAACCCCAGCAATGCTTGAGAGCTTTTAGAACTGCATTTAGCAAAGCTCAGAGGACCCGTGTGGTATTGGGATTAAAACCAGGTCAGGCACATACCGGACATATACCCTAAATCTGCTACCATCTCTCAACCCCTCATTTAAATTCATTTTTTTTGGTATGGTTTTTTGAGCCACACCCTGTAATATCAGGGGTTACTCCAGGCTCTGCACTCTGCAGTTATTCCTGGTGGTGCTCGGGGAACCATAAATAGTGATGGGAAGTGAACCCAAGTTGACTGTGTGCAAGACAGGTGTCCTCCACTTAAGTTATTGCACATTTGCCTGTGGCTGTACTAGAAAAGGGTCTGCAGGAAGACCTTCATATAACACTACAGTTAAATTCTAAAACAGGGACACTGCGTGGGGCTATACAATTCTTGGGGTTCACTTTGCCATACCATGGCAGAGTTCTGCCATGTGCACAAGCTGCAATGTGCACCACTGGAGGCCCTTCACAGAGAAAGTTTATTCCAGAGACTTGCGTGCCAGCCCACTCAGCTCACCTGTTAAGAAGGACTGAGGGTTGAAGAACCCAGAAAGCCAGACCACTGCTGGTAGCGTGAGGTCTTGGGTCCAAGTCTCAAGTTCTCGACATCGTAGGAGGAGGTCACTGAACCTGGTGAGTAGAAGGCAGGAACTGTGAGCTTGCTCTTGTGACACAGAAGTTAGCCCGTAAGATGACACGGGGATGGGTGGAGGAGGTGCCAAGATCACCTCTCTGATAGCCACTGAGATGGTTTTGCAGAACTCCATGGCAAGGGGAGATTTTCTTTCCTGTTGAGCTTTTAGGTCCTACAACTATTACGCTGTGAGGACAAGAGGCCCCGGGAATATAAAATTCATCTCCCATCTGCTCGAAGATTTTATTTCCACCCTCCCAGGGGTATGCAGTGACAGCCTTGGGCCTCTATGTAGGTGGATTGTGTTGGAGTGGGGGTAGAAGCTTTGCTGGTCAGTAGTGAGTCAGGCACACCGAGGGTAGACAGGCAGTCTGCAGGTGTCCCATGAGCAATCATTACCTGAATGTAGTGGGGGGGGGGGGGGTGGAGGAAAAAGCTATTATGAGAAGCAGCAAACCCCCATCCACCACTCTCCTGCTGCCTGAAATCCTCAGGCTTCAGCACTGGCTCTCTGTCTAATTGGCATCACAATTGGGAAGGCCCTGCAGCTTGCCTAGAAGGAAGCTGACTCAGGTAGGTTAAGGAAAATGCTCCAGGGCAAACTGGGAGCTCACCGTGAAAGCCACAGTGATGCCAGGTGCTGGCACAGAGGCTGTGAGAGGGGGTTGGCAAAGTAGCTTCAGAGATGCAGGGGTAGTGGGTGGCCCCCAATATACCAGTGCTGAAGGGAGCACAGTCCAGAGCAGTTGGCTTAGGGTGGGAAGGAACACTGTCAGCTCCTCACCCTGGGATCACCCAAGGGAAATTCCTGAGAATTCAAAATGTGCTTCTGTCCTATACCACATTCCTGGAAATGGCTGGTGTGAGAAAACAGGCTGCGGGTCGTGCCGAGGGCAGTGAGGACCCTACACGCTAACACGGAGAAGGACCAAGGTGACAAAGTAACAGAGGCAGACTTGAACTGCAAAAAGTGCTGCCATAGGAAGAGGAAGTACTTTGCAAGCAGTTTGCATTTTCATTTTATGAAGAGCAAGCTCTTTGGAGACTGCATTAGGCTGTACTCAAGGCGTACTGCAGTCTAGGCTCAGGGATCACTCCTGATAGGCTTGGAGGACCATATGGGGTGCCGGGATCAAACCTGGGTCGACCATGTGCAAAGGCAAATGCCATACCTGCTATACTACCACTCCGGCCTCTAAAAGCAAGTGTTTTTGCTTTGTTTTTAAATGGAACTCCACTAGTATGAAAAAAGACTGTGGGTTAGAAAGATGGTACAGAAGTTATGGCACTGGTTTTGCAGGAGGCTAACCAGGGTTCAATGTCTGGCACCCCATAATGCTCTCTGAGATCAGCGAGAGTAAGCCCTGATATATAAGATTATGGTTAGAACAAAGCCCAGACACACTCACGTCCCATAAGCATTGCCCAGTAAACTACAATTCTACAATCCTGACATCCCAGTAGGAACACACCAAATTAGATGGGAAAATAACAGAAAAGCCAAGTAAGTTCAATAAAAACATGAACCCCAAAGGCTCTACTAGCAGCAACAGCTAGTAAATATTCAGGGAAGGATTTATTATCCTTATGGTGAGATATAACAATGTTCACAAATTTTCTTTTGCTGAAGTATTTTTTGATAATTCCATTAGCCATTTAGTTGTAACAAGCAATATAAATAATTTTTGTGTCTGATAAATGGGCAGGTTTGGGAGGGGTGTCAGCAAAGCTCACATTGGTGGTGGGCTTGGTGCTGGAATATTGAATGCCTGTATTCCTGAATGTCTGCACATGGCAAACCCAGGTTTGATCTCTGGCCCATCAAGAGTGATTCTTGAGTGCAGAGCAGGAGTAAGCCCCATGGACAGTCGGGTGTGCCAATAAACAACAAAAAACAAAAAGGAAGTCCAGTTGGAAGATAAAATAAGAAAAAGTAAATTTAGACATGAAAGCGAAAAAATGGGGAGATGTGAGAGAAAAACCTATGCAATAGAAAAAATGAAATAATTATAGAAAATTTGTATAATCAACATTTCAACAAGAACATCTGAAGGGACAGTCAATATAAAGATCTTGAAAGGGGGGCTCTAAGCTTCTGGGAAGGATATGAGCCTTTGGAAGGACTTTCACAGGTGGGGAAGTTCTTCCAGCTCCTGGGCCCTCAGTGCAGTACTGAAATAGACAACAGTGAGGCCTACAGTCAATGAGGCAAGTAGTTATGGTCGGCCCCACTGGCCTCTGCGTATACAGTGTAAGTTGTCTATATACAGGACATGAAAAACTGCCCACAGATCTCACCAACGGGAAGGTTGATGAGCCAACAAAGGAGACTCAAGAATGTGAGCACAAGAGGTAAGTAGAACTGGAGACACTATAATGGGTAGGACACTTGCATGTGGTCAGCCTGGGTTAGATACCAGGCATCTTGTATGTTCTCTGGAGCACCACCATTAGTTATCCCTGAACACAGAGCTATGAGTGAGCCCTGAGTGTGGTCAAAAACTGAAACAAATAAAACCAAAAAACTTACATATCAGGGTGTATGAGAAAAGAGAATCATAAAAATAATCCTAGGTCAGAGGATGCCCATCTGGCACATTTAATCAAGTGAACTGGAAGTGCATGGACAACGAAACTTTGAAAATGAGGTGGAAAGAGGGGCCAGAGGTATAGAACAGTAGGTAGGGCACTTACCTTGCACACAGCTGACCCAGGTCTGATTCCTGGCACCACATTGTCCCCTGAGCCTGCCAGGAGTGATCCCTGTGTGCAAATCCAGTACCCTGCAGACCACCCAAAGCCATAACCCAAAAGCCAAAATGAGGTTGGGAGAGATGCCAAGGAGAGTTCAAAGGGATGAGTGGTTGTTCTGTGTATGGACTCGAGTTTGGTCCTGGTGCCACATAGTCCCCAAGAATCAGTGGGTATGGACCCACCCCCCCCCCCCAAAAAAAACACCATGAGGGGAGAACTAGCAGATTGGCGCTGAAAAGAAAGTGAAGATTACTCAGAATGGACTAAATCAGAATCACAGAGTGACACAGGGAAAACAGGAGTGCTTAGGTAGAGGCAACTGTGTTGAGAATGCGGGAGATAACATAAAGATTAAGAATTTCTCAGAGGCAGCGAATGGTCTTCTCACATCTACAGTGGCACTCAGTGCTAGATAGTATACCCCCTAAATTAAAGTGTTTTCTCTAGAGTAAGGGTAAAGGAAGACTCCTAGGGACTTTCTACAGAGAACAAACCACATGTGACACAATAACAAGAGCACTGACTGACAGCCTTACTGATTACAATAAATGTCACCAGTTAGAGAAGACAGTGGAGTCATATTACTGAAGATCTGAGGGTAAGTTTGGTGATTTAGAGCTCTGCATATAAGCTACGGTGCAAGGCAGTCTGGGGATGAGAATACACTTTTCCCTGCTACATACACCAAATGCTCCGCTGTGTATTTTTCTGGTAAAGGGGGTGAGATAGGCAAATCTAAGAATCCCAGAATGCAATGCACAAGAATAAGATGGAATAAAATATATTTTATATTGTTAAAAGCAAAATATGGGGCTGGAGCAACAGTACAGTGGGTAGGGTGTTTGCCTTCATGCAGCCTACCGGGTTCAATCCCCAGCATCCCATATGGTCCCCCAAGTGCCAGCGGGAAAAATTTCTGAGCGACGAGCCAGGAATAACCCCTGAGCATCGCCTGGTGTGACCCAAAAAGCAAAAAATAATTATGTTGACTATAAAAATACTATTGTTTATAGTAAAGCTGAAGTACAGTTCAAGACCAGAGGAGGCTGATGATATTTAGAAGGTTAGAAGGTGAAAAATTTAAACTCTCTACTAGAATTAGAATTATTAAAAACATGATGTGGATAGATGTGGTATAAAGAAAACTAAAACCAACGAACAAAATTAGGTTGGGGACCAAAGCCGTAGTTAAGCAGACAAATGGGTTGCAAAAATTAAATGGCGGAAATAATAATGAAGTTATTATTGATTTGAAATAGAAATACAGGGGCCAGAAAACATGGCTTGTATAACATGTGAGACTCTGGGTTCAATCCCTGGTATCACACACAAAAAAAAAAAAATACAACAAAATAAAAATATTTTTTGGTACTGTTTACATTTTTGGTTTTGGCTACAACCAGTAGTGCTCAGGGCTTACTCTGGGCTCTGGGCCTAGGGATCATTTCTGGCCATTTTCAGGGGACCACATAGGGCGTTAGCAATTAAACCAGGGCAAGTACCTTATCCCTGTACTATCTCTTTGGATCCTAAATGCTTTGTTTTGCTTTTTGTGCCACACCAGGTGGTACCTAGGGGATCACTTGGGGATCATATTGGGTGCTAGGGACAGAACTGGGTCAGCTGCATGCAAGAAGAGTACTTTACTCTGGTACTATCTCTCCAGCCCTTTTATTATTTTTTTATTGGAAATATAAAATAGAAATTTGACGATTCATGGTGTTAACTTTTTGAAATTCAAGTAAAATACTGTTTCTGATGGTGCTTATGGCCTTTTGGTCCTCATTCCTGATTCCATAAATCCCACAGCAAACACCTGGGTGCTGGGCGGGGATGGAGTGGAGAGTGGGCGATGCTATGAGAGGTAGTCTGCCATCTGTGTGTCATCTGGAATTCTACTGGGACCTTCCGTGGAAGGCTCAATCTTAGAGAGACATAGGGATCTCATGGAAGGAGCGTTGCAGAAAGTTGAGAAGCTCAGAATAGAGATGGGGGCAGAATCTGAATCTTGCTCTGACTCTGATTTTAAATCATTTCTGCCCTCAGACTAAGGAAAACTTCAGTGGAACTGGACAGTTTGCACTCTTAGGGCCTAAGCACCATCACAAACACTGTCTCTGTGGCCCTCAGGAGGACAAATTCAGCACAGCAGGTCAGCCCTGAGGGGAATAAAGGGCCAACACAGAGCCAGATGGACTCACCACTGCGCCAGGTTATATGTGGATGGATATGCCAGTTTGCTCCAAGAGTCCGGGACCGCATCATAACCTAGCGAGGCCTGCTGGACTTCCAGGTCAGGGGACAAGGTCAGCTCCCCTGGAGATGAAAGAGGAAGCATAAGTTTCCCCTTTGCCCACTGCTGCTTGCGGCTCCACTTTAGCTGACTTAACTCCATTTTCAACATTCTGCAAAGTCCTGGAGTCACTGAGACTAAGTAATTTACACTTTCTCAAGACCATCAATTCTTGCCCCAGACCAAGAGATAATGAGAGCAAAACCTGGGCATCTGGTGAAATATATAACCTAGAAGGCCTAAAATAGATTCCACTGGTCTAAGTGGGAAAGTGACATGCTAATCTTACCTTAATAACCAAAACAGTGTCCCAAATTAACAAGACATCTCTGGGAAACAGATAGGAATACTGATTGCTTTGTTTGAAAGCACAAAGGCTCAGTTTTCCTATAGACCTCCATAAAACAAGCCATATATATTTCCTCCCCTGCTGGGGAGTTTTTTTTTTCTCTTCTGTTTACCATAAACTTTTCTGTTTTCTAACACTGAGTCTGAACATTTTTATTAACTCAATATTTTCATTCTTGAACATATTGAAGAACCTGGGACCCATGGATGGACACAGAGACCTGCCATCTCTCCTGCATCACAGTAGCTCAGACGCTACACAGTGACTGTCTGCTTAAGAGGCAAAGCCATGCTCAGAAACATACCTTCAAACCAAGGTCTAATTGCTGAAGTGATACTCGATTTCCCGAAGGAGAATATTCATCCTCTCACATTCCTGGAAGCACCACGAGAACGTAGGGGCTTCTACTGGGATTTTTCTGCATTATCTCTGCCATGTTGAATTCTTCTGGAAGTTTCTCCAAAATGTCATCCAAGACATTCTTTACCTTAAGTCAAAACACACACACACACACACCACACACACACATTTAGGACCTTTTGATTTCATGTTTGGTCACTATGAAAATATACTCAGTTTTTAGTGTCATGATGCAACAGCCAGAGACAACTACTAACATTTAAAAGGTGTGGGCAGAGCAGAACTTCCAGCCCCCTCCCCTCTTTAAAGAGTCCAGTCTAGTCTGGGAGGGAAGAGTAGCTAGTTACAGTTCATGCACTGCTCAGGGAAGGTAAGAACTCATCAGCTAGCATCCATTTGTACATAAAGATGTGTTCAGATGAAGCAAACTCCAAATGTGCAGTATTGTATTTTTTGCCTTTTATAATCTCCTGAAAATCCTCATTCGAGAAGTCACAGGCACCAAAGGAAACCCATGAGCAGGAGTGCACTCTGGTAACATGCTGCCCTCCTCTACCCTACAGCTCTAGGGGCAGGTTCGATCTTCATTTTCAACAGCTTGAAGACCACTCTCTTTTTTAGCTGTTGCCTTGAAAAAATGATCTTCATGGAAGATGAGACTGAGTACATAGTTCATATTCCATGCACTTCCACTGGGCTAGGAAAACAAACATATAATCCCCCTGTCCCCAAATAAAGCATACAGATTGCAGAGCAGGGCTTGTCTTTCAGGTTTACATTGTATTCCTGATTTACTTGATTTCTCAGATTACTGCTTGTGATTTTATTTTAGGAGGGGGGGGACACAGGGCCTCAGGGATGGCTCCTAGCAGTGCTTGGGGGGCCCATAAGAGGTGCTGGCGGTTGTATCTGGATCAGCTGTGGGAGAGGCAAATGCCCTATCCACTGTGCCATCACTCCAGTCCCACTGCCCAAGATTCTGATCACAAACTTGCAAACTGTTAGGCACCCTGGCCGGTAATTTCCGGTCCTGGAATCTTAGGTTAGATTAACTCTAGTGAGCTGGAGCACAGGCTTTGTATGAAGGGGGCTCAGTTCAGATCTCCAACCCCTGCTGGAAACAAGCTCTGAGCATTAAGCTCAGAATAACTCGAGCACTTTTGTATGTGGCTGAAAGACAAAACAAAATAAAGAATGGTTTTGGGATTCAATAAAATGTTTTCTTCATTGATCTTCGCCTCCTTTTCTCCCTTCCCTCCCTTCTCACCCTCCCTTTCCCTCCCCTTCTAAAAAAATTCATTTTAGGCACTGTAGTTTTCAAAACTGTTAATGGTAGTGTTCTTACATAAATCATTCCTGTACCACACTCTCCAACTGTAGACTGGTTCTCAGTTTCAATGCCTTTAGTTCTGATTCTTGCTTTTTTTTTTCCTTTTTTTGCCTTTTAGGTCACACCCAGCATCACTCAGGATATTCCTGGCTCTGCACTCAGGGAATTACTCCTGGCGGTACTTGGGGGACCATATGGGATGCCGGCATTGAAATGGTTGGCCGTGTGCAAGGAAAATGACCTACATGCGGGACTATCACTCCAGCCCCCATCAGTTTCAATGCTTTTGTACATTTATCATGCCCGTGTTGTGATTCTTTACTACAAGTCTCATGTGAGAGATACTCCTGTATCTGCCCTTCTAGCTCTGACTAACTTTAGTCGGCATGATACTCTCATTGATCTTGTCTAGCTGTAGGCTTTAACAAGTTACTTTAACTTATGTCTGGAACAGGGATTCTGATACTACTCAGGCAACTGAGGGATTTAACAGCTTATTAATAGAGCATGTTTCCGAATGCAAGTACACACAGTTGGCACCTAGCTGACGGTTGTCTGTTTGCATCTCTAGAATATGGAGGCATCTTAATCTCATTTGATTTGCATTCTATAGTTCCTGGATTGTAAAGTCAACAGCCCCCAAGCCAATGAAAATATCACCCAACTCTGCTTTTAGAGACATGGCAGCTTTCCGTTTCCTGTTCAACTTTTTTTCAAATCCTAACCATAGATATAAGACATTAATAAATGGGATAAAATACCTAATAGGCCCGGAAAAATAGTGCAGTGGGTAAGACACTCCTTGCATGTGGGTGACCAAGTTTCTAGCTCTTGCACCACTTATGCTCTCCCCAAACCTCACCAGGAGTGAACCATGAACACAGTCAAGTATGGCCCCACAAAGAAACATGCAAAACCACTACTAAATCCTGGAAACTTCTAAAATGCAAAGAGGCATTTTCCCCTCTGGGGAAACCCATGTAGTTTCTTGAACATGTATTAGTCTTTCTCCCTCATATCTGAAAGTTTCTTTCAATAAAAATTTTACTGAGAACATGAAATGGAGTGAAGATAACCTTTTCAACAAATAAATGGTGCTGGAGAAATTGGATAACCATGTGCAAAAAGAAATTAAATATGCATTCCATATCTCACACACTACACAAATGTCAATTCAAAATAGATCAATGATCTTGAGATCTGATCAAAAACAACAAAGTACACTGAGGAAAACATAGAACATGCCAAGATTTGGATCGCAAAAGCATCTTCAATGATCTCATACCAGTGGCAAAGACAACATAATATAAAATAAACTATATCAAAGAGTTTCTGCACGGTGAAAGAACCATCGGCTAAAACTGAAAAACAGCCTAACTGGGAAGAAGTATCTGCATTCAATACTAAAGGCAAAGGGTTGATATCCAGGATATACAAAGATCAATGAAAACATTCAAAAAATTCCCTATCAAAGAATGGGAGGGGGAGTATGGTGCAATAGTACGAGTGGGTAGGGTGCTGTGCGGTGCTTGCCTTCCATGTGGCTGACCCAAGTTCAAACCTAGGCACCACATATGGTTCTCCCCAATAGCTTCCAGGAGTGATCTCTGAGTGTGGAGCCAGGAGAAACCCCTGAGTACTGCAGGATGTGGCCACTTCTTCCCACAAAAAAAAGTGGGAAGAGAAAATGAATAGTCCTCAGAGGAAGACAGGTGGATGGTCAGGAGGCACATGGAAAAATGCTCATCATCACTTATCACCAGGGAAATAAGAATCAAGACAGATAAGATCTCACACTCAGTGGGAATGGCACCTATCAAAAATAGTGGGAACATTCTGTGGTGGTGGGGATGTGGTGTGAAAAGGAACTCACATCCACTGCTGGTGGGAACATGGTCTGGTTCTCCTCCTCCGTGGAAAATAGTATGGAGAATTCTCAGCAAACTAAAAATTGAGCTAATGCATGACCCCACAATTTCATTTTTTGGACTTCTACCCCAAGACAAAACATTTAAAAGAACATATGCATGCCATAATTCATTGTGGCATTTAGCACAACTAAGCTACAGAATCAGCTTAGGTGTTCAATGGCAAAGGATTATGAAGATGTAGTATATAAATATGATGGAATACTATTCAGCTGCAAGGAATGATGAAATCATGCAATTGTCTGCAACCTGATCAGAACTGGATGATATCATGTTGAGTGAAGTAAGCCAGAAGGACAAACAGGATGATCTCACTTATCTGTGGGACACAGAATGACTGGTTAAGGAAATGTAATGTAGTAAAGGGAATGCTTAGATTAGCCTTTACCCTGGAGTATAGAACGGAGGACAGAAAGGAAAAGAAAGGGGGGAAGGAAAGAAAGAAGTAACAGGGGCCCCCACCCCCCGCCCCCCCCCCCCCCCCGCCCCCCCCCCCCCCCCCACCCCCCCCCCCCACCCCCCCCCCCCCCCCCCCCCCCGCCCAGCCCCACCCGCCCCGACCCCACAGCCCCCCCCACCCCCCCACCACCCCCACCACCCCCCCCCCACCCCCCCCCACCACCACCCCAGACCCCCGGACGCCCCCATGGACAAACCGTGACGAACCCCTGAAGGATTGACGAGAAAAAAAAAAACCAGGCGGGGAGAAGAAGAAGCCCCCACAGGAAGACACAGAAAACCCAAAAACAAAAACAAACCACCCCCCAAAGACAAACAAAACAACGCCCCAGCAGCCCACCCACCCCGTTATAAAATTTTAAAAAAACCCCCTACGACCCAACCCCACTCACAAACTAAAAAAAAGTAACAGGGAAACGGGTCAGGTGCCTTGGGTATACTGGTGATGTGGGAGAGTGTATGAGCTGTATATCCAAAGCACAGACTCAACAGCACAGGAAATGTGAGGGACTAAATTACAACCACAGAACTTTGGAATGTGCCTTGTAAGATGGCAAGTTGGGTATGGGGGGGGGGATTGGGGCAAGAAAGAGTATGGGAAGTAGACACTGGTGATGGGACTGATGTTGGAAAACTGTATACCTAAGACTCATCTATCATAACTATGGAAATAAACGTCCTCTAAAATAAAAGTAAAACAAAATAACAAACTTAAAATCAAACATTTAACAAAAATCCCAGAGAGAGAGAGAGAGAGAGAGAGAGAGAGATGTTAAACTTTGTTATAAGAAGTTAAAGACTGGGGCTGAGTGAGAGAAGAAGCGATAGGGCATTTGCCCATACCAACATACCAGACATCCCATAGGTCCCCTGCTAGGAGTGATCCTTGAGCACAGAGCTAGAAGTAAGTCCTGAGCACCACTGGGTGCGGTCTCTCTTTACACACACACACACACACACACACACACACACACAAAGATAACATAGAAAGTTCCAGGGACCTCACTTATAATTAGATCAAATGGCGAATGCATTTCAATACTCTGTACCCCTGTCAATCAGATCCTGATAAATAATTTTGAGAAGAAAATGAGAGCCAGTTTATTTGGGGAAGTAAGCTATTGCCATTTAAAATTAATCACTAGATCACTAGATCACTAGACATCCGTTGTTCATCGATTTCCTCGAGTGGATGCCAGTAACATTTCCATTTGACCCTATCACTTGCCAGTGTAGCCCAATGGCATCTGCTTGCTTCAGGGATACGAAGAGCCTCAAACCGTTCATTCAGGGTCTTGAACCCCCACACCGTGCTGGCAGCCATCTCCATAATCCACACTCCACAGCTCTTCAGATCTCTACCCAAGAGATTAAGCCAATCTCCAGCCTGGTTTATCAGAGACTCAGCCTACAAGGACCCACCCTTCAGAGACCCGCCCTTCAGAGGGAGAGTATTGCAAGCCCAGGAATGCTTGAGCCACAGATGCAGAAACCCCAGGAAGCACTGATACCAGCTTTCCCTGTTGTTCATGGCTGCTGTACAGCCAGAGAGCCCTGCAAGCTACTGAGAATATACCGTCCACAAGGCAGAGCCTGGCAAGCTGTCCGATACGTATTTGATATGCCAAAACCAGTTAAAATTAATAATAAGACAAATGTTAACCCTGTGGTAAAAACATATGTTGTGCCTATTTCTCACATTTCTATCATTTTAGAACATTCAATACCTTTGACCAGTACCTCTGGTACCATAGAAATGGAAAACTAATAATGCCCGTTTTCAAATACAATGTGAAAAAACACCATGATAAAATGATAGAGCCAAAACAATGAAAGTATAAGGCAAGCCACAGATTTGGAGGGGTATTTGCAATGTATATCTGACAAAGGACACACAGAGTAGAGAGAGAGAGAATATGCATCAGCAAGAAAACAAATAGCAAACAAATTAATTGCTCAAGTAACTGAAATATGGATTTTATGTGAGCATATGTCCACAGACCCATATGGAAAGGTGTCCAGCATTGTTCCCCAATTAAAGAACACAAATCAAAACCAAAGAGCAGGGATATAGCTCAGTGTGCTAAAGAGTGCATTCTTAGCCTGTGAGAGGCTTGATGTTGATCCCTTGAACACTACTGGTCCCCTGAACTCTTGGGTGACACTTAAGAACTCAGTTGGGAATAGTTCCCAGCCTGCTGGAGTGTAGCCTCAAATCAACCACAAAAGAAGATCATGAAATTATAAACTGTCATTACCCCTACTAAAAAATAACCACCAAGGGAGAAGACAAACTCACATGCACTACTGGTAGCGTGTTAAGTGGTGCAAGCACTTTGGAAAACAGAGAGTTTATATTAAAGCCCCACATTATTCTACATTATACACTATGATCCAGCAATTCCATTTCTGGAGCTAGAGAAATGAGCACTAGGAGTGAATAACTTGGGAAAGTTAACCTTTGTCAGCTGACAAAGGACTACAAGAAAGGGCTGTGGCTGAGATATTGATGAAAATGCAAACTCAGAGCCAACCCAAACATCTGCCTGGTGTTTAGTGATGAAAAATGATATATTTCTATAATGGAATATTAAACAAAGTGAACCACTGATATATGCAACAGCATGAATGAACCTCACAAATGTGCTGAGGAGCAAAAAGAGTCGGGCATAAGTGGCTACATACTGTAGGGTCAAATGTGTATTGCAGTTCAAACATGGAAGCTAATCCAGTGATGTAGTGATGCAGAGCGATGTGTAAGCTGGTAGCAAGCATCGCGTAGCCTTCGGGAGTACTAGAAATGTTTTGATTTTTATCTGCATAGGGTTTATAGCGGTGTACACAAAGGTAGAGTCTTGTGCAGCTGGATCCCAGATTAGTGCACTTCACAGCACGTACACTATTATGCTTTAACAGGAAAAGAGACCTTCTACCTTTTCTTCGGTGGACTGCCCCAACTCCTCACTGCCAAGTGCGTTCCTGGGCTGCATCTCCAGCAAAGTACGGAAGAGAGTGTTGGACATCACTGTCAGGAATTCGATTTCAGCGTTTGGATGGAGGCCGTACAGTGTGGGACTTTCTGGAGGAAGTCTCTCCTCTATGTACTGGTGATAGCCCAAATAGTCCAGATTCGGTGGGGCTGCAAACCCAGGGGCCAGCATAAGTTCATCTTCAATCTTCAACCACAAAGGAAAAGTCTGTTAATTCAAATCTAAAAAGCACATCAGACACTGTTTCCTATATGCTTTGCTAAAGAAGGCTCCAGCCCCAAACTGGGCCAGTAGCAGGTTTCCTGACTCTTTCCCCAACCCAGCCAATCATTCTGTTTATGGCAGCAGGTTGACTTCTGGGGAGGACTCCAAGGAACACACACAAACCCACAGATTCTGTTGCTAAGAGGACTTTTTTCACATTATTGCTTTAAGCTATTTTACATATGATGCATCTGGATACAAAATAACTATATGTGCATATGCTGCAAACTATATGTGTGTAAGAGTATGTAAAGAATACTCTATAGGACAGTATATGCTAAGGGTTAAAATAATGCTGCTACTAGGGTGATGTCAGTGTTGTCTATCTCAAGATTCCCACATCCCTGAGACAGTCCTAGCACATAGTGGCATTCAATGCCTGATGCCCAAGGAATGACAGTCTGAAACAGTCATGCATTTCTGCAGCCCTTTCACTTCACTGAGACTGAGGAAGAAGGCTGCTAGTCAGTGCAGGAAGAAGGCAACAATACTAGCTCTTTTAAACATTCCAACTTAATGCTTCAAAGCATAACAAAAGCATTTATGTGCTGGACTCTCTTGAACAGTCGTAGAGAGTAAATCAAGTGCTTATAATTTTTCTAGTAAATTTGAATAATTTCAGATTTTATTCATTGACTATTTTTCATTCTCAGAGGCCATTATATGTTCTTAGACTTTTCCAGTTTCTGGTATAAATTCTGTCTATATGTAATTAAAGTTATTTGTCAAAACTATCACCTTATGGAGCTATTTTTATCCCAAGGTTTTCTTAATGATTTTCTTAAAAAGTGAGGTTTTATTACTCTGTGATTGGATATGCTATGTCACACACATGCCTGCCATACCCCAAAAGGAAAGGAAAAGTATCTTCTCTGTCACCTGGAAATAAAGTAACTATTCATTAACTCCTGCAATAAATAAGTACTGATCATGCATGTCTCACGAAGCCTTGGAGGTGGAAACCATTCATATGGCGTAGTCTAATAGTCTAGGAGCTCACAGTCTAACAGGGACAGGACAAGTGTGATTTCTTGCTTTGGGAGCCATACTTGGCTGTTCTCAGGGTCTATTCCTGGATCTGTGGTTAGGGAACCACTCATGGTGGGCTCGAGGGACCATATGGGGTCTTGGGGATCAAACCTGGGCCAGATGTGTGTAAGGCAGGTGCTTTATCTGCTGGGCTATTTTCCTAGCCCACCTGTGTGATTTTCTATAGCCACGCCAGCTCCAGTTCAGAATCCCAAACTTCTGGAAAGGCTATGTCTATAGACATGATCCTCACTTGGAGTCTGAATTTCCAAAGGCATATAAAATAATCAGGGACCAGAGGAGGGAGAATACAGGGTGATAAGTATAGCCAACTTGGATTGATTTCCTAGCACCGCATATGATTTCCTGAGCACAGAACCAGGAGTGACCAACCCTGACCCCAAACACACACACACACACACACACACACACACACACACACACACAAACCAGTAATAAGAAGAAATATCCCAGAGGCCAGAGCTACAGCACAGTGGTAGGGTGTTTGTCTTGCGTGGCCAACCTGGGTTCAATCCCGGCATCCCATATGGTCCCCCTAAGCTCCGCCAAGAGTTAAATTCCTGAGTGCAGAGCCAGGAGTTACCCCTGAACATTGCTGTGTGTGATCCAAAAACCAAAAAGGAAAAAAAAAGAAGGAATACACCCTTGTTGCTTCCATAAACAAAGACTAGATCTTCTCTGTTAAAAGAGTTTTTCAGAGGAGAGAAATTCTCTTTATTATCTTGCCCTTCAAAAAAGACAAAACTGTCCGGACGCTGGAACACTGCCTCATGACCAGATTAAAAGAGCAAAACCAGTTCGAGCCCAGGTAGGTGTCTCCCAGAGGCGGGAATGGCTGGGAATTCGTCAGATGGAGTCAGGGGTCGGCCATTCCCTCTCCATTTTGTCGAGCATGGTGGCCCCGCCCAGGAACTGCCCTGGGGCGACCAGCCATAGCACACAGGCCTAGGACACGCCTGGGGAAGCTGGAACTCCGCTTTTCCCCGGCTAAGCTGACCATGGGACTCTCAGGAGGGCAGATGGGTTTTGGGAGTGGGCCTATCAGGTCCCGGAAGCAGCCAGATGAGACTCGCCCACCACATTAGCCACCACCTTTGCTGTCTGGACACTGGAACACTGCCTCAAGACCAGATTGACAGAGCAAAACCAGTTCAAGCCCAGGAATTTTATGTTTAATCTTTAATCTTCAGGACATTTTTCAGCCATTCCCACATCGGTTAACTGACTTGGAAATTAGTATATTTGGTTGCTCTGGGACAGCGTTTCCCAAAGTCTGGTCATATTATGCCAACTGGGATGGAGGTTTAACACCTTCATGGCATCATGTACCATCCAGTGACTTAACACTTGGTGTGACTTTATTAGCACAAATTGCAGCCCCAGCATCAATATGTTAATGTCCAGGCCAGATGATGTGGCCTTGCTGCAGCCCTGTGGTGGCAAGGACTCAGGGCGACCGCAGCAGGTGGTAATACTCAGTGATGATACACAGTGCCCAGATCAGGCTCCGGATTAGCGTGTCCTTAATCCCTGAACTATCTGATTCACCCCAGGTTAGCTTCTTTGCTTGAAATTCTCACCGGGTTTGTTTAACTTTTTTGTCTTTTTTGTTTTGCTTTTTTGGGTCACACCCGGCCATGCTCAGGAGTTACTCCTGGCTCTGCACTCAGGAATCACTCCTGGCGTTGCTCAGGGGACCATATGGAATGCCGGGATCGAACCAGGACTGGCATGGGCTGGCCACGTGCAAGGCAAATGCCCTACCCGCTGGGCTATAGCTCCAGGCCTCATCTTTTTGTCTTTTTGGTTTTTTTTTCTTTTTTTTTTTTAAAGTAATACATCTTATTTTTTTTTTTTTTATTTATTTATTTCCCCAAAATTTTATTACACCATTCTAGACATACAATTGCAAGATGCTCATGCAGAGTTCTGGTTCCACAGCGTTCCAACACCCAACCCTCCACCCAAACCCATCTCCCATCACCAATGTCCCCACCTCCATCCCCCCTCCCACACCTCAACTACTTGGCGGGTTCTTCATGTCTTCTCTCTCCTCCCTATCTTAAATTTTACCCTCCCGCCAAAATTTCCTGCACATCGTGGAATGCAGTGGATTAAAGGACATCACCGTTTCCACTATTTTGATGGACCGCAGCGGCCGTGGTCCTAATAACATAATCAATAAAAGCAGGAAAAATTTATAGGCAAACTGGGGTGTTGCGATGTGGGACAGTGAGTCAGCAGGTGAAGGAAGGTGTTGTGGCTCCTCCTTTTAGGGAGCGGAGACGGAAGTGCTGGCCAGGGAGGATGTGATGTGGCCAGGGACGTGGCTTGACCCTGGCAGTCTCACCAGATCTTCAAGGATGGGAACATCACTGAATTCCACAAAGCAGATACATTCACTAGTGAGGCTTCTCTGCCTTCATCATCTAAGTTTATTTCACGATTGTCTGAATGGACTTTCAGGCTGGTGAAGGTTAATGGACTGTCTCCTTTGGCAACAGAAATTCTCTCCTTACTCTCTGCCTGCAGCCCAGAAGGAAACATCAGCCTGAGCGTCCAGCCCTGCCCCTTGGCCTGCACCATCATTAGGAGAAATCTGTCTCTGTGTAAAGGTCTTGCAGCCAGCGCTGTTGATATTTCCTATCTCCATAGTAACCTGCTTCTAGATGTCTTCTGAGGAGAGACTTCCAATAGTGTTCAATGGAAAGTGTCTTTCTAACCTGTGAAATCCTACTCATCGGTACTAAGGAAAGGCCAAAAATTTACAATCAAAAGGAATACTTAATTGACAGTCACATGGAAGAAGAGTACCATTCTTGGTACCAGGATAAATTATTTAACATTATTAGAAATCGTTAAAAAATCATGTCTCCAATTTTTCTTTTCTATTTTTGCTTTTTTGGGTCGCATTTGGTGATGCTCAGGGGCTACTTGTGGCTTTGCACTAAGTAGTTACTCCTGGTGGTGCTCGGGGAACCATAAAGGATGCTGAGGATAGAACTTGCTTGGGCAAATGCTCTACCTGCTGTACTATCTCTCCGGCCCCCAATGTCTCCAATTTAATATGTTTAGGCCAATAAACTATCTCTTTTAATATAAGATTAGCAGTGGCATGAAATGGACTTAAGGATCTAAACAAGTAGCGGCTGCAATCATCTATAATTTCCAGTATAAAGTATAGACCTCATTCTCACTGTGGGGTGAGCTCTTTTCTAACGAGGAAGGACCCCGCTCGAGCAAAGCGCGACGAACGGGAGCAGTGATAAGATACTATTACAGGCGGTTTTAAAAGACTATTAAAATATATGGCACTTCTCTAAACACACTTGATATCTAGTTCAACAAGAAGCAGACATGTCGTGGTACAGGATACTTTGGGTTTCTGAGAAATTACCAGGTGGTGGCCATAAATCTGGAAATCACTGGAGAAGGAGAGAGAATGTGAAAGAAGTGTGGCCATAACTTTCTACTACTTCAATATGGAAACCAAAGGCTAAATACCTTGCCCCAAAAACAGAAGTAATAAAAATAAAACTATGTGGATGCCAGGTCTTTGCAGACACAGGGCTAATAAGATGGGAAAAGTGTGCTTAGTTTCTTTCAAATTTAGAATAGAAGAGCCTATTAAGAACATCAAATGAAGACATTTTTCGGTGTGCATTATCTACATGAGGAATGAAAATCTAGAATATTCCATGACTTGGTGAAATTAAATATTCAATGACTTGGGCACATTTTTCTAGTGCTAGTGTATCGAGTTGATTGATGAAATATGCAGAATATTTCATGATACAGTGAACACTAATTTCAGTCCTCAAAATCAAAAGACCTATGTTCCGAATAGGTCTTTTGCGAACTCTTTCATGATGATTCAGAGCCCTGAGGAAGTTACCATGGCTAGCTTACCTGGATATCTCCTAAAATATACAGAGGTATTTTGTGTGTGTGTGTGTGTGTGTGTGTGTATTGTGTGTGTATCTTGTGTATTGGTGTATGTATATGTGTGTGTGTGTGTGTTAGGGGTGGGCCACACTGATAAAACTCCAGTTCTAGTTCCCAAAGTCTGAGCTGTCACCCAAGATTCTGCATTTCAAACAAATGCCCACATCCTCTTGAAGGTGGGTCAGAACTAACACACAATTGTTCGAAAATCTGTAGCAACAGTATTCGAGAATGTTCTACACAGCACAAAACTAGCTTTACAAATGTTTACCAGAATTTTCTCCTCAGTGAAATTAAAAACGGCTTACCAGAGAAGGATTCATAAATTCTTCTAAATATGCCCGACACAGTTTGCGATCCCAGTCATCTGTGATGTGGCCCCATACATGATTTCACCAAAGAGGTAACGCAGGTCTTCCCAAGGGACCTAGGTGGGGATAGGATATCAAGTAGTTTACTTCAGTGCCCAGGACATATGCCTCAGAGTAGCCAACCAGTAGTTGAGACTCTCTTGACACCCCTGAGAACATTGGCCCAAGCCCTGTTCCACAGACTATTTAAGACAGGCTTGGGAAACAAAGCAATGAGTTCCTTGGGAGAATTCTTCTCAGCGTCTTTTAGCATAATGCAGTAAAAATTCACCTGCTTCTTGTATTTTATTTTTATTTTATTTTATTTTTTGCTTTTTGGGTCACACCTGGCACCGCTCAGGGGTTTCTCCTGGCTCTGCACTCAGGAATTACTCCTGGCGGTGATTGGGGGGACCATATGGGATGCGGGGGATGGAACCGGGCTGGCCCAGGCCAGCCGCGCAAAGGCAAGCCCCTACCCGCTGGGCTATCGCTCCGGCTCCTGTTTCTTGTATGTTAATACTAAATTAAATTATTTATTCCTAAAACATGCTATGTAGATCATTTACATATTTAAAATTCCCATCCAAAAATGATGGAGGGATGTGGGGTGCCAGGATCCTTAAGGTCTGATGTGTTCACATAGTTGGATTTGTATCAGGTTTCTGATCTTACACTGGGGAAATATCCACCATAACTTGACTTTGGGGTTTATTAGATTTCCATCTCCTTTCTGAAGCCCCAGCAAACCCATTCCCTTACCCCTAATTGGTCTCTGGGCATGGATTTTGGGCTCATCCCGGCACAATTCTTCTGAGCTGGCAACTAAGGACCATTCTGTTTCAGTCCGGGAGTCACAGTATCTCCTCTTTACTTGACGCAGTGGGGTTTAAAGCCTCCTGTTAGCTTCCTCTAGGTTTGCAAAACATGCCAGTTTGTGATGAAGCCTTTCCAGACAGGAACCTTTATACCCTCAGGGGCAGTCTATTGCCTCCCAACAGTTCCAGTAAAAACTTAATTACAGCCTTCTTGTGTTGCATGATGTGACAGAACAAGTAAAATGGCTTCAACTACTCCCATGTACTTGCTACAGATTTATTCAAAGTTGAATAAATGAACCTCAAATATGTCTTTCTCTTAAGTCAGTTTGATGAGAATGAAAAACACTAGGGAACCGACAAAGCTACGGCAGGCTCTCAGCCACCTCCTGGATTCTTTCCACAGAGCTGATGCCAAACAGACTTCTTTCAATTGCTCTCCCTCCAGAATTACATTTAACGCCTACTTTACTTATCTATTTATTTGTTTTTTGGGCCATACCTGGTAGTGCTCAGGGGGTAACTCCTAGCTCTGCACTCCTGGCAGGCTGGGGGGTGGGGACCATTCAAGGTGCTGGGATCCAACCTGGGTCAGCCACGAGCAAGGAAAGTACCTTGTCTGGTGTACTACCGCTCCAGCCCCTCCTGCTTCACACTTTAGTACTCAATTTGATCGCCGTCAAGAGCCTAATCCAAATGGGATCTGTTCTTTTCACTGACTGTTTCTCTTTCTCCGAGTTCTGGTCTTTTTTTTTTTTTTAAATTGAAATGAATAAAGTATAAACAAACTACTTAAAATTCTCAAATCCTAGGAAAAAGCTTTGTGATAGGTAGGATCTGACTCAATCAAAATGAGAGGCAGTAGAGTAATATCAACAATCTAAGGCCACGTTCCTCCTAGAACACCACTGGGGAGAGCAGCAGGACACAGTGTCAGCCATACCACAGGATGCGAGAGGTGGACAGAAAAACATGTGACGACTTTCTCTTTGCCATTTCTACTTCACTCATGTCCAGGATTCAGCTGAAAGAAATTGTCCCCAGCCTTGTGGGACAATTTCTCCCCCAGGATTATTACAATAATGTTATATGCAGCTTCATCTGATTTATTCAATTTTAGCAGATTTCACTTAGTGGGAAAACTTCTCTTGATGAAGACTAAGTTAGACAATTCTGGGCTAGAGAGCTTTATGCTGGGCAAGATGCTTATCTCCAGTACCTCATCTGGTTCCAGAGCCCTGCCAAGAGCCAGGAACCAGGAGGAAGCCCCTGAGCACTGCCACCATAGCCCCCAAACAAACAAATAAACAAACAAACAAAAACAAAGTCTGTTGGAATAGGTCTTCCTTTTTGAAATCCAACTATTGGACTGCGAAGAGTTGACATAAATGTTATTGAGTAAGCATTCCATTCTCATTTGTAAAAAACATTTTAGCTACGAAATAAAATCACTCATCTACCTTTAACATCAAATCAGGGGGAACATTACTGAGAAAGTCACAACAAGGTGGCATCCTTAATACATAATAATGACATATGCAGGAAATGCACCATTATTTATACATGTGACGCGCTGTAAATTGCTTCCATCATCAGAACTAATTGTAGTGATTATTAATGCAGTGTTATGAACTGTCAGAATTGCTGTATGTAATTACATTTGTGCAAATGCTTCATTACCTGCCTAATGAATCTGGCATATATGCACATGTAAACCACTGTTTTTGTTAACATAATGAAGGACATTTTTTTTTTTTTTGCAGTAAGCTGTTGATGTAGAGCTGGTTTGACCTACCCAGGGAAGTTGCGGCATCTACTGCTGGAAAACCTTTGATCTGGTTTCTTGTTACTGTGGCAGAAGATGCATGAGAGTGTCAGCTGTTTCAACAACCTCAAAAGAATTATGGTTCATTTGGCAGTGCCTGGAGATGAACAGGTTTAATGCATTGTGTGGAAGAAGTGATGTGAACTTTGGCCCTTACCTTTGGGTTAGCCTCTAAGTAGTTGTAGAGGACACTGGCACAGATAGTGAGGTCCCCGGGGTTGAAGGGGTAGCTACGGCTCCAGCCCTGGGGGCCAAACCGCAGTCTCCCTGCAACACAGGCGTGGAAGTAGCACAGAGAAAACAGGATGCTTTTAAATTCATGCTCTTTGGAGCAGCCTTCAAGTGTATCCTGGGAAGAAAAAAAAACATGCTGTATTATCCATCTGCCTAGTTTCCTAGGGCGAGGGTCTGTGTGTCTATTATCTTCTTTGGGACCTGGAGGGATGAAGACAGCAGGAATGTGCAATTGTCAGCCTAGCTACTGAGCCCTGAAAGCAGAATGAGAGATTAACCGGCATTTGCAAGTCTGGCAACTGAAGAGGAAATTTTATTTGACTTCACTTGTTCTTTGAGATGCTTCTAAGTTCACTAGAAAAGAAAAGGACACAATCTGACCAGTGATGATGGGCTTGACATCATTTTTCCTTGCAAAAGTCTTATAGAATATGGATGATCTCAGGACAGGATTAAGCCAGGATCTTTATACCTGCTCATTCTACAGTAATACAGAATATTTGAGAATACTGCCACTTATTAAAAGGCTGCTTCCCAGCTTCCCCTGGTACCAGGTGTGCTAGAAGACCAAAGTTTTGCCAACAGACTTTGAGGAAAAGTTGTATGTACTGCTTTCTTGTCACTGGCTTTGAAGGAAGTTTCTGTTTGTCACACTTTCTCCTTCCCATTGGTCAGAAATGATTAGAAAGCCCTACAAGACATAAGTATGACAGAGGCACCCAACAGCCGGTGTGTGACTGATCTCAAAGTACAGTGCTGCAATTATGTGTGAGAAAGACAAATTCTGATCTTGTTTGAATCATTCTAATACCACACCTTTATTTTTATTTATTTATTTATTTATTTTTTGGTCACACCCGGCAATGCTCAGGGGTCACTCCTGGCTCTGCACTCAGGAATTACTCCTGGCAGTGCTCGGGGGGACCACATGGGATGCTGGGGATTGAACCCAGGCTGGCACAGGCCGGCTGTGTGCAAGGCAAGCGTCCTAACCGCTGGGCTATCACTCTGGCCCCTAATATCACACCTTTATTAATACTGCCACAGCAACAGATGATTTCCTTCTAATGATGTAGAAGTAAAATTCATTGCTGGGATTATTGAAAGAATATCATTAGAAAATAAATATATTAGCAGGATTGGAGAGATGGTACAGTGGGTAGGGATCTTGCCTTGCAAATGCCTGACCTGGGTTCAGTCTGGCACCCCATATGGTCCCTGAACCCCCACCAGGGGTGGTGATCCCTGAGTGCAGAACCATCATAAGCTCTGACAACCACTGGGTCTGACCAACCAACTAACCA
Organism: Cryptotis parvus; assembly: GCA_021461705.1. Taxonomy (NCBI): domain Eukaryota; kingdom Metazoa; phylum Chordata; class Mammalia; order Eulipotyphla; family Soricidae; genus Cryptotis; species Cryptotis parvus. Next base: position 67,192 of record JAJIBD010028608.1, read on the forward strand.
AACAATAAATAAGTAAACAAACAAACAAACAAACAAAATAAGTGCTTTACAGGCAACATTGCAGACATTTTGAAAATGCACAGGGAAAGTTGAATTATGGCATGCTACTTTATAGGGTAATAACCCAACTATCACAGAATTAAAAGGTGAAAAGAAGCCATCTCTTCAATGGCTAAAAGACAGGGCGGCCTCCAATTGCAAGATTTGGCAATTCTTTGAGGAAAGCAGAGAAAATCATGACTACTGTTCAGCTGACATTGGCGAGTAGATGACAAAGAAGTCAGAATCTGTATTTACCTGCCTTGATATATCAAATGGACAGAGTCAGATTGCAATTAACCTGGTTATGGCAATGGGAGTCATCTTCAAATTATATTTAGGCTCTTTGGGGTGGGAGTTCAGAGGTGTTTCTCAGGGGATTTCTGCTGCTAAACCCAAATGAGATTTTTGCTTGGTCCAGGACCAGACGCACATAGTTTTTGGTTGTTGTTTGGGCAACACCTGTGTGCTCAGGCTTACTCCTGGCCCTTTGCCAGGAGTAAGATCATCAAATATTCATGCATTTTTCACCAGTAATTCTGTCCTCTTAAAATTCCACTGAAATGTTAAGATTTCTGCCAGAAAAATGTCTATATAATATATTATAGACTTTAAAAGCAAGTGGCTGTAGTTGATTAAGAATGTTAAGTAGAATTTTAAAATTACTCCTGGGGGTTTGTATCTTGAGGGTCTCATGTGTAGTGCCAGGGACTGAACCCAGGTTGACTGCAAATAAGGCAAGCGTCACACCTACTGTACCACTGCTCCAGTCCCCAGAAGTGCTTTTGAAGTTCTTTCTTTTCTTTTTAATCTTTAAAAAATTTTTTAATGATAACACCATGAGATGAGTTTCTTTCTTTAATACCTTCATAAGAATCCAGGGCTAGCACCAAATATAATTCTAGAATTGGTCAGGCCGTAGACAGTAGAGATCATAAGCCAATTTTTAGGTACTTTGGGGAGTAGTTTAGAAACACACAATTATTAAAAACTTTAATATTTATTTAAATATTAATTAATAAATATTTGAAGACACAAATATTTAAAAACTTTAACTACTTAATATTTATATATTTAAAAACTTTAACACACAATTATTAAAACACACAATTATTAAAAAACTTTATACAACTAAACACAAAATAAAAGGTAAGCTTATATAGGAAATATAAGAAACACATTCTATAAGTGGAACTAATTTTGTTGGATATGAAAATTTATGTTACTCTCAAATTTCTAGAAGACAAAATAAAAGTATCAAAACTTATTTTTTTTGTCTTTAGGAATTTTGATTTAACAAATCTGCAGTTAGTTATCTAAGAGCTCCCTGAATATATTATAGTCTGTATATAAGACAGCTCAAGTTAATATATTAACTTAGTATATGAACTCATTCTAACTGATTTGTTTTATAATCTGTGCTATCACACAGACAGTTTTATCATCCACAAAGTCAAAGCCCATTTCAGAATTCTCTATCAACATAAATTCTGGCTTTCTTAAGAAGTATGAGTCCACTACCATTACACACTTTAGGTCAGTTTTATGTTTATAAACCAAATAATGAGCCAATGAATAACTGAAAATGTACAACCAGAGAACAGGCATAACCTCATCCATGTTATTGTCTACAAATCTTATAGGAAAAGGAATCTATAGTCTTGTAAAAGTCTCTGTTATCTGAATCTATTTATGGTAAAACTCAATAAAATGGGGGAAAGAAGGAAATAGTAAAACCACACACAATACCTTACAGATAACATCAAACTCATGGGTGAAAATTGGAGTTTTCCCCTGACATCCAGGCAAGAGACAAGAATGGTCATTCTGAATGCAGTATTGAAAGCCATAGTCACAGCAATTAAATGAAAGATGATACTATTTTGCCATGCTAGTCCTTCAGTAAATAAGTGAGTTCCTCAAAATAGTATGTAGTTCATTAAACATGTTGTTGCAATTTTCTTACTTTCAAAATGAATTTTCCAGTTATTAGAATAGGAAATGGTAAAGTACAATCATTCAGGAGATTTAAACACAGACAGACAGACAGAGAGACAGACAGACAGACACACACACACACACACACTTTGACTCATCCCTCAGCCTGTGATGCTTGAGCAGATGACAATTCCACTCCCTGGAAGGGTCTTTACAGCAGACACCAAGGCTTCTGCTCTCTTACCTGATCAAAGTTGTAGAGGGCAGCATGCAAATTGGCCAACATTCCTGTGGGGGGTTCATTAGTGATCTTAATGGAATTTTCCAGGAGTCCTTGAGGGATGATATGTTCATTCGGGGTAGGTGCAGACTCAGCACTCATGAAAACCCTGTAATCTCTGTGGCTTCCATGACTGAATTTTTTCAAGGGAGTTTCTCCAGGGCTCCTAGCCATTTGGCTACCAAATGGACATTCTGAAAAGATATGGCATATCTTTCTTTATAAAACTGAGTCTATTATTTTTATTATAAAATTACAGTTTACTATATGTTAATATACTAGAAATTAAAGAGAACTCTTAACAAATCCTTTTTTTAGAATCATGTCAGGAAAAACAACACTTTTGAAAATTCTTGAACCTATAATGTACTTCAAACCCCCACCTGTTGTCTTTGTAAATCCAAATCTCCAAACACAAACTTTCAACATCTAACCAGTATGACCCACATATGAGATGCAGCTATATTTTTTCTCTTACAGTTTCAAATTCAATACACAAGACTTATTTGGGGCTAGACTGATCAAGAACAAAAATGAAAGGCCAGAAATATATTGGATCACCACCCACTTGCATGTCTCCAGGAAACTTCTACTCAAACTTTGATTCATTAATATGTGACTCATAAGTATATGACAGATGAAAAAAGTAGCTGAAAAGAAACCAACTTATCTTTGTTATGGCTCTCTGCCTATTCCTAACATGTTATTTAAAAAAAATTTTTTAATGGCAGAGATCATGGAAGAAACAAATGTCATCACTATCACTCCTTGCTTTTAGTTTGTGATTCACAAATTTGCTCCTTAGTACCACACACCCACAGGGTAGAGCTTGGTTGTTGGTTCTGGGAGGAAGAGAATGAAGAATGCACTTCATAGGCATTCTGCTTTGGAGTGAGCTCCAAGTATAGTTACTGAGACATCTCACCTAGGGATATATAATTATTTCCAAGAGAGAAAAATAGTGTATGGTAAGAGCTACAAAAAGAGAGATTAAAGGTAAATGGCTAAAATGGAAGTATTGAATCTTTCTTTGAAGCAGTTCTGATATAAAAGACCTATACCAATTAAGTCTTGCATATTATTAGGCATTTTCCCTCTGGAAAAATGCCACTGTTATTAATACCAGTATTAGTTAATTAACACTGGTAGGTGTCATGGGTTAAATTTGATCCTCTTCTTACTTTCCTAATTTGAATTCTTAACTCAGAGTATGACTCCTTTTACTTTTTGTGATTTTCTTTTTTAAAGGGGGAAGTGTTGGCAGTCCCCAGAGCTTACTCCTGGCCGCTCTGTGCTCAGGAATAACTCCTGGTGGGACTAAGGGACCCTGTGCGGTGCTGGGAATAGAACCAGGGACTGGCTGTGTGCAATGCAAAGTGTTGCCTTTTACTAACTCTACAGCCCAAAATTCAAATTAATTTAAAAGAAGGTCTGTAAGAAGTTAATTAAGGCTTGGTGTGAGACCCAGGGCCCATCCTATGAGAGGAACCTGAGAAGAAGCCAAATTCCCCACTCCCTAGTGTGCAAATTCCCAAGCTCCAGAGCTGTGAAAAAATTACATTTCTGCTAGCCACCTGGGCTACTATGCTTTGGTATGCTAGTCTTATGTTGGATGACAGGTTTAGCTAGTCTGGGAGCTTTTCTGTTTTGCCCACTCACAGCTTAATCTATTTAAGCCAAGGTTCATTCTAATGAGATCTCTCTTCTATGTAAACACTGCTAGAGGGTGTGGCAATTACAGAAGTCACCTTGATTGAATAACTTCTGATTTATACATCTACTAAGATTTCTATGTTTTCTAGATTGGGCACAGCTCCTCTTTATACCCACTGTACCCAGCGTGGGGCAGTTAGAATTTACCAGGAGACTAACACCCTGGCTACGTTGAGACTATGGGAAGATTATAGGAAGGATCATATTAGTTTGCTCTCAAGCAGGCGAATGTGGACGCTTTCAGTATACGGAGAACAAGACACTCAGAATCACCCTGGTGCAGATAATAATAAGAAGGACCTTGTGGGTACTATCTAGATTACGAAGCTCATGAAATTAAAATGTATTACTTTATAGCAGCTCTCTCTCTCTCTCTCTCTCTCTCTCTCTCTCTCTCTCTCCCCAGTGTTTTACATAAGAGATAATCTCAGAAGAAGGGATTAGTCCTTGATGTAACCTTTGTTTTGAGGCTCTTCATATTCCTGAATCAACCAGATGCCATTGGGCTACATTGGCACGTGATAGGGTCCAATGGAAATGTTACTGGCGCCTGCTCGAGGCAAATCGATGAATAACGGGTTCAAGTGATCAAGTGATCAAGTAACCTTTTTTTATACCTGTAATAGGGTGTGGCACCATCCTTCTACAATCTGTTAGGGTTCTTTGTTGACATGACCCTCCCTGTCACAGATCAGATTACTTTGGTGTATATAAGGGGACTGACTTGAGGGGGCCCCTTGGCCTTTTTCTCCTTCTTTTGGGTAGGACTCCTCTCAGGTGAGATCTCTCTCTCTTTGTGGGAGACTTAGGCTCTTTTGTATGGTCTAAGTTAGAACCAGAGCTAGAGTTCTTTCATTATATTGGATTGCTGTGGAAGAGCTTTTGTACTATTAAAACTGCGCCAGACTCATGAGTTTTTCATCCATTCCCCCCAGCATCCTCGGAGATAGAAGAGAACTTCTATCCTGACACTGTTGGGGACCCCAGCGGCATCCCTGACAGTCTTAGGCAATTAATTCAGTGAATCAGGACTTCATATTTCCTCCCCTACATGCTGGGTAATAATCAGTTTACTTCTCTGGGCTAGGGAAATTGTTTGGGAGTTAAAGCACTTGCCTTAAACATGGCTGACTCCAGTTTAATCTCTGGCACTGCACACGTTACCTGGGCACCACCAGAAGTGACACCTTAGGATCTGTCCCTAGCCCCTGCCCCACCAGTGGAAAGAAAAGAGAAATATACCTCACACCTTATTGCATCACTCAGCCACATAAGCAAGAAGAAAAAAATAAAATCTGATTTGTGAGTTCATATAATTGTCTATTGTGTAGACTACAATAGCCCTTTATTGAAACAAATGGAAAAATATTGCAGGCAGTGATATTACAGGCAGTAATAAAAAATATTACTGGAGTAGGGGTAGGGAGGGCAGAGAAAAAAACCTGCAACTAAGCCCATGTGGAATGTGACTAGCTTTGGCCCCAGCTTAGCAACCCTTCTGGAAGATTCTGGCTATAGGTCTAGGGCACCACACATACCCGTCCAGGTGCACCAAGGCTAGTGTTATGTTCTGAGCTAATCCACATACCTGGAAAACTCCATATCCTGCCTGTGGTGAACACATTTTAAAGGCACAAACTATCTGGTGAGCATCTGAGATAAAGACAGATCCCAGTCTGCTACCTTTGCGATAGTCTTCTCAGGAGTCTGGGAATAGATAAAATTCTAGTTCATATTCCTAGAGTGGCAGGATCTCGTCATGGTAATTGACCAGAATTGGGTGAGGAACACTATGACCATGTGTATGTACAGTATACACCTTAGTGAAAGGATTTAACATTATTAACAGCAAACCAGATAGCAGGTTCCCATTACATTGGCTTTCTCTCTCCTCAAAGCATTGCTTTTTAACTGCTGATCAAAAGAGCACTAGAGGGGCCAAAGAGAGTAAAGCTCTTGTCTTGCACATGGCCAACTGGGTACCTTGGTTTTGAACTCTGGAACCCCATATGACCCTCCCTGAGCTCACCAGGAATAATCCCTGAGCAAAGAGCTAGAAGTAAGCCCTAAGCATGGTCCAGTCTTGTGTGTGTGTGTGTGTGGGGAGGTGGGGAGGGGGACCCAAACAAAAAAACTAAAAAGGAGTACTAGAAAACTACAGAAATTGGGTCATCTGCAGATATAGAATGACTGCATTCATTAATAGGACATAAATAGATACCAGTGTTTTACTAAATGTGGGAAATGGTAATGGCAGATTAAAACTCACCATTGAATATACACAAAGAGACTTAAGTGATAAACTCTAAATTTCTGCAGGGCTAGCCACAATGTGTAAAAAGAAGAGGGAGAGAGAGATGCAGAGACAGAGAGAGAGAGAGAGAGAGAGAAAGAGAGGATACTGGGGAACCTGCTATTGAGGCAGCCTGGGGATGGGCGGGAGGGGGTGGGGTACATTGGTGGTGGAAATGGGGCACTGGTGGAGGGATGGGTGCTGGTATACTGTACTACCAAGAACCAATTATGAACACCTTTGTAATTGTATGTTTCACGGTGTTATAATAAAAAAAAATTAAAAAAAGAAGTAATTCAAAACTTAAAAAAAAAGAAAAGAAATTGGGTCATCTGGAAGTATCGGGTTATCTTTCCCCTACAATCATTCCATTGCTGGGTCAGGGCGGGGAGTAGGGAGGATAGTCTTAGATGCCATGGGGACCAGTGTAGGGGGGGCTACCACTGGAGGCTCTCAAACTACTGATACTGCCTTTTTAGAATATGAATGACACCAATCTTTGACACTGTGCTGTATTGATCATAGAGCATGGTCTCTGTGAATTGCCAATGAAAGGGCTGCTTGGAAACTGGAAGCTTAGGGACCACTGTAATGTGAATCCCATGGCCACTTCTAGATCCACTGAGACAGTCACACTACTACTCTGTCACACTTCAACCTCTTCTTGCTGTGTTGATTTCCAGTTCCTACAATGCACTAGCAAAGCTTTCCTTCTCATGGCATTTTAAGATTAGCCAATAGGTGGCGCTGTAAGAACCAGTCACCAAACTCACTGTCTCAAGGTCCAGCAACCTGTCCATTAATTAGCTAGCTCTGTCTCACCATGGGCTCGGGCTCAGTGTAGAATTAGGCCCTGACAGTTTGTTCTCTGGTATCATCAGGGTCTGTTGAAGGGAAAAAAGGCATCAGGAAGACAGAACAAGCCATCAGTATGTGATTCTGTGGGATGGCAGCACTCACAACTCACTGAGGGAGCCAGCAAAGGGGGCATAGTTTATCATCTGGATCAACCAGGAGTGGCATGGGAGGACAATATTTCATATTTGTTTTATGAAGGTGGCTGAGAACTACGCCCTAGATCACTGGAGCAATTCCTTTTTTGTAGGGCACATCCAGCAATGCTCAGGGATTACTGTTGGCAGTGGTCAGGGGGCAGTATGTGGTGCCTGGAGTTAAACCTAGTCAGACACTAGCAAGTACTAAATCCCTGTACTGGCTCTCTGGCTCCAGCAAATCTTCAGAGTCTGGAAAATCTTGAAATCAACCATCTCTATTTAGTCTTAATTAAATATTATACACACACACACACACGCGCAGCTTGGGGCTTCCTGGATTTCTGGGTTCCTTAGGGTCCTCTGCTAAGGGAGTTCCCTTGGACCAGGCTATGTTAAATGCACAGATATCTAAAATGTTAAAACCACAGGGATAAAGGGGTTATCAACTCTCATTTCCTTAATATACAAATCAAGGGAATATCACACAAACAGCAATGGCAGAGTCAGCGTTGCATGGGATCAGATATAAAAACAGACGGGGTCATCTGTAAAAAGCAGCGTGCTAACAAGAGATTCTATAGCAACAGGCTTGGTGATCTCTAAAAGATTGTTTGTACTCCGTCACTGGTGGAA